>JAYMTP010005683.1:0-13044 GCA_036897365.1 Geranium brycei | reverse complement strand
CGAGTTCGAGCTGAGCTCGAGCCTACCACTTTGTTCACGAGCCGAGCCGAGTCTTGCCAAAATGAGGCTCGACTCAGCTCGTTTACACCCCTAGATGCAAGGATGTCGTGAGATTTTCAAGCTTTATAAGAAGAATATAATTTAAAATATATATATATATATATAAAAAAATTAATAAAATTGTGTACTAAAAATAATAAAAACAAAAATCAATCAATATCTTGCATGCTAGATTTGAAAAAAGAAGTTATTTCCACTACTATATTTTATATAAATATTAGATACCTTAACATTGTCCAAAATTTTAAGAATAATATTGGAGACATTCTCAAGAAATTTTTGGGCTGATTCAATATTATGTCCTCTATAATTGGGCCTATCGGTATTGGGCCCATTTATGGATCTTACCCATCCAAAGCCCGTTTAATAAGTCCTCGGTTGACCAATCAGGAAGCAGCACGTAGCAGATGCAGTGGACCTCAGTCGTCTCCTCCGTACAATTAGGGTTGGCCACTGGAACGAACCAGCAAAGCGTAAAAAGACCGCGCGAACCACCATCGTAGAAACACTCTCGTCCATGGAGCTCGGTGCTGCTTCCAGGATTCTCAGCACTAATGCGACGTCGTTTTGCATCGGGAACGACACCAGAGCGTCCAGGCCAGGTCTGAGGGGCCTCCACAAATCCTATCTTTTCCCGAACCCTTCGTTTCGGGTTTCTGGTTCGTCTCTCCGCTTGGACTCTACTTGCAGAGCCACCTTGAAGGACCGAACCGTTGCAGTTGACAAGGTGAGTTCAAATTTGAAGCATGCGTTGAGTGTTGCTTTCATTTGTATTGGAAATGACCAGTTTTTTGTTCTGATTTTATAGGAGAAGAAGATGGGTGGAGAAAATTTGAGTGAGTTTGAGCTGTCGAGCTTAACGGCTCTGTCACCTTTGGATGGTCGATATTGGGGCAAAGTGAAGGACTTGGCTCCTTTTATGAGTGAATACGGCCTAATCTACTACAGGGTTGTTGTTGAGGTACATTTCTAATTTCAATGTTTCTGTTTCATACTATTTTTGGCAAAATGTAACAAGTAATGCATGTTATTCATCATTTGGATCATACAAGTTCCTGATGAGAACCTTTCAGAAATGCCCTTCTGATTGAAAGACCGTTATTTTCATGTGATGTATGTTGAAAGTGGATGAATGTATAAAATCGACCCTTTTTCCGGCTGAATTGCTTGAAATAAGGGAGATAGTTAATATAGAACGGGAAATTACTTTCTGTAAGGTTATGACTATCTATCCGTAGGATGAAATAGGTGGCTCAACCCAGCAAGAGACTACCATACAGCTCTCGCAAGATTCAAATCTAAAACTTTTGCTCTTATCATCACAGTTGCATCATTTACGTACTATGTCATCCTACCAAGCATTTATTGTAGATCCTCGAGTCCTCTGAAAATAAGATTAAACCTTGTCATGCTCCTAGTTTTGTGGTGTGCCAATTTCACTCATATAGTAAAGTTTGTATCACTCCCTTGCTTACAAGTGTTTGTTTTCTTTGTATGGTGTGACTTCAATCCACATTTTTTCTCAGATAAAATGGTTGGTTAAGCTTTCACAAATTCCCGAAGTCACAGAGGTTCCAAGGTTCAGCGAAGAAGCTCAATGCTATTTGCAAGGATTAATAGATGAATTTGGCATTAGTGATGCACTGGAAGTGAAGAACATTGAAAAAGTAACAAACCATGATGTTAAAGCAGTGGAATATTTCTTAAAACAGAAATGCCAGTCTCAACCAGAGATTGCTAAGGTAGGTGTTACTTGATTCTTAAATTTTCTCTGCCTTTCCACATTACACAATTGACGTCTATAGACCTCTCTCTTATTAGGTGCTAGAATTCTTTCACTTTGCATGCACATCTGAGGACATCAACAATCTCGCTCATGGGTTGATGCTAAAAGAAGCAATGAACAGAGTCATGATCCCGGTCATGGATAAGTTGATTTATGCATTGTGTAAGTTGGCCAAGGATAATGCTCACCTTCCAATGCTTTCCCGCACTCATGGGCAGGTAGGATGCAATTTCTTTCATGTACTGTAGTCATTTAAATTTTATGTTATAAGCAATATATACACATATTTGATATTATTTAAGTTCCTATCAAAATGACATCTTCTCATGCACAAGAGGTTTATCACGGATGTGCTTCATTGTCTTGGTTATTTTGGTCATTGCTGCCGCATCAACATTTTGATTCATTGGTTTTTTACACTTCAAGTAATATTCTGTGAATTTTTTCGATCATTTTGTAGCCGGCGTCACCAACCACCTTGGGGAAGGAAATATCAATTTTTGCTGTCAGATTAAGCAGAGAAAGGCTGGACATTTCTCAAGTTGAGATAATGGGAAAGTTTGCTGGTGCAGTTGGAAACTACAATGCACATATGGTTGCGTATCCTAACATTAACTGGCCTCAAGTTGCAGCAGAGTTTGTTGATTCTCTTGGCTTGAGTTTTAACCCATATGTTACTCAGGCATGTTTCTCACATCTTTCTTTTCTTCCAAAATTTGTTCAAGTTAGTTCTTTTCTAGCCTCACAATCTTGAGCAATTGTTTTGTTTAAGATGAAAATCCTAAAAGCACTAGATGAACTATCAAAATCACTATTTTGTATCCTCGGCTTGTAGGCCAAGTAACTATAGGGCTTTATTTTGTCCTGCATTAGCTATATAAAGCACGGGAATTCATAAATAGAACTTGAGTCAGTATAAACATTTACACATCATATAATTAGCATTGTTCTGTACAACTAGTAAGAGCTACTTACAATAAGGTGACTGCAATGTTATAGATTCCAATCCTAATTATTATATGCCTGTTGTTTTGCAGATTGAAACCCATGACTACATGGCAAAACTTTTCCATTCTCTTATCCAGTTCAACAATATATTGATTGATTTTGATAGGGATGTATGGGGCTACATATCATTAGGTTTCTTTAAGCAGGTGCGTGTTCTTGATACAAGAGTCTTCTGCATTGATGAGTGTACAAGAAATTTAACTTTTACTGTTCTGAGCAGCAAACCAAGGCTGGTGAGATTGGATCTTCAACGATGCCCCACAAAGTGAATCCAATAGATTTTGAAAACAGTGAAGGTAATCTAGGAAAAGCTAATGGAGGTCTATCTCATTTGAGCACGAAGTTACCTATTTCCCGTTGGCAGGTAAGACCTATGTGTTTCCTTCTCATTTTCTCGTGCATCCTAGCCCATTCTAGGTTGTTGCAGTATATGACCAATTTGTTGTGTGCATTAGTTTTTGCTTGCTATCATATGCATGAAAGTAATTCATCTTTTAGCGTTCGGGCTCATTCTGTTTTGCTAGTAATGAGTTGCTTTCTATGTTTCCATTTTCAGCGTGACTTAACCGATTCAACTGTTCTGAGGAACATGGGTGAAGGATTAGGACATTCACTTCTTGCCTATAAAAGTGCTTTACAGGGAATAGGGAAGCTTCAGGTGTGCAATAACATAATATAATAAAAATGACTTTGCTTATATACTATGCTATGTTTATAGGGTGAGGTTTCATGTGTAAATGCCGTAAATAGAAGGTGCTCATTTATCACAATATATTTAGCTGTGAATCATACTGGTGTTCCAGGTCAATGAAGCCCGCTTGAATGAAGATTTGAATCAGTGTTGGGAAGTGCTTGCTGAACCTATACAGACTGTATGTACCATCATTTCTCAGATATGCTCTTTCCATATTTGCCATATCTAACTATGGAAACTGGATTCTGGTTCCTCAAAATTGTATGCATTAATTGCTACACCCATGGCACCAGAACTCAATGGTGTCACCTATGTTTTTAACATTGATGCATGCATACGATTCTTCTATTCCTGACCTTTTTTTGGTGTTATCAAACCACCCAATCCTAGGTTATGCGAAGATATGGAGTTCCGGAGCCTTATGAGAAGCTAAAGGAGTTAACCAGGGGAAGGTCAGTAAACAAAGAAAGTATAAGAGATTTCATTGAAGGCTTGGAATTACCAGAGGAAGCCAAAGCCAATCTCCTAAAGTTAACGCCACATTCGTATATCGGGGAAGCTGTCGATTTGGCTAGCAAGGTAGATGTAGTCGTGAATTATATTCTTGGAAAATGATGGTTGAAAGAGAAGTACTGTCAGATTGACAACATTTGCTTGTTTTGAGCTGTTTTTGATGGGGAGAGAGGCATTTTGTTGCTTGCCTCAAAAGGTCAAATGTAATTTATGAGTGAACTATGTCTCATGCAGGGCAATAAAAAACAGTATGGAATGGGGTTACTGATTGAAGTTTAAATTTGAAATGAAACAGAAGAATGAAGTTAGACTTCACCTCTTGAATGCTGCCTTTAATAGACCCTTTTAAGTTTCCATGTAAATACCAGTATATAAAGATGATAAGAGAAGAGGAGAGGAGAGCATATTGAATCATTGGGTCTCATCTATAACATCATCATAAAATGGCAAGCCTGGCTTTCTGGGTGCTATTGGCAGTAACCACCACTATCACACTTGCTGGGTTCCAAGCAGAGTCTATGCTTTTAGCGCCTGACTATTTTGGAAAACGACAGGCAAGAACTTATACTCATCACACCACCTATGTATATACATTATATGTTATGGGCTGTGGTTACTTATGGTGATATGTCTCAAGAGTAGGTTTATCTGGTATATCTGGATGGACCAAAGGATGTAAAGTCTCCTCTACAGTTGCTTCAATCTGTGCTTGTAACAAGGTAATTTCAGATCAAACTTTAACTAAAATCTTATAGGGCAAGCAAGGAATTAACTAAAATCTTATATGCATGTGTTGGAACAGCAAGCCTACCAGATCATTGATCTACCAATACAAAAATTTCAATGCATTTGCAGCCAGACTCAGCAGAAGTGAAGCAAATAAATTAGCCAGTAAGGCCACAAAGCAATATACACAGTTTCATTTTCTATCTTCCTATTTCTTCATATACTGATGCTGAGAAAATGAAATGCAGAAACGCCTGGAGTATTGTCTGTGACCCCAAGCAGAATGTATCACATCGACGATCCTCCATTCAACAAGTATGATGGTGTTAATCAACTGAGTACTTCCAAAAACTGATGTCCCAATCCCATGAAGAGGAACAGTAGGAATTAATCATCTCTAATACCAAATATTAAGGCAGACCAACTAATGTAATAAAATGATTCATGTATGGATTGGACAATGAATTTAATCTCAAGTATTCATGGAAAACCAAAAGTTCACAAATCTCTCTCTTTTCATGAGTGTAGCTATCACTTACACCTGATATATTAAATATCTAAACAGTTCATTCCTTAAATAAAAAGCTCTGCTAAAGCTTATTATAGAATTCCTAATTCCATACAAATTGAAGCCCTTTGAATAGGGTAAGCCCAATAATATTTATTCTCAGACCCAAGTCCATTTTGTAAGTGATCACTAGATCCATTTTCCTCCTAACCAAACAGAAAAAGAAAAAGAAAAAAAATTGAATTTACCAAACATAAAAACAAATTAAACATTTCTCAAGAGAAAGAAAAATAGAGTAATTTGATTGAACCTTTTCATATATCTCAGAAATATCAAGTCCATGTACATCATTTCTCACACAAATCTTCCAAGAAAATCCACATTTCTACCAAATCCATATTAATTGTTTTGTTTCAATAACCACCGTGAGATCCAAAAATGCTGGGAAAAGCAAAACAAAGAAGCAGAATTACCGATCAATGCTTGTCGAATGAGTTGATACCAGCAGTAAGTAGCAAATGGCCCAGAGAGCTTCAACCACACACAGTCACAGAGCCACATATGAGAGAAGAGCCGCGCACAAAACGCAAATCAGAAAGTCGCAGGACGGCACTACGTTCCTGACCCCAGCAGAGAAATCGATCCCGTACTTCTGGGTCATGTTAGGGTACAGAATCCCCCAATTTCGCTTCTGCTGCTTCGCCTCCTTGTCCAGGAGCTCGAACACGAACATCTCCGCCACGCCCTCCTTCCTCAGCGGCGTCCCGACCCCCGACCTCAGGTGGCGCAACAGCCCCTTGAGGTAGATCTCCGCGTACGCCTCCGTGGCTTCGGCCTCTCCGGGGTCGGCGCTGGAGCTCGGCCACCCGGTCTCCGCCACGACGACCGGGATGTTCTCGTGCCCCGCCACGGCCATGGCGCTGACGACGGCGTCGACCATCATGTCGAAGAGGTTCCAGTACCTGACGCCGGTGGTGACGTCGTCGCGGAAGTTGAAGGCGTGGTCCTGGAAGAGCGCGAAGCCGATCGGGATCTCGGAGTGGAGCCTGTAGACGTTGTAGGGGTAGAGGTTGACGATGAAGGAGGAGTTGGTGTCGCGGAGGAAGCTGAGGAGGGGGCCGACGACGGAGCCGCCGTAGGGCTCAGCGAAGGAGGCGGCGGAGGGGGGGAAGGCGGTGGTGGCCATGATGTTGATGAAGGAGAAGGTGGTGGAGACGGCGATCCTGCGGATCCCGAGGTCGCGGAGGGCGAGGTGGACGTTGTTGATCGCCGGGAGGATGTAGGCGGCGAGCTCCGGGGAGGCGTCGAGGACGTTGTTGCCGACGGAGATGGTGGAGATGCGGGCGCGGGGGTAGAAGGGGACGACGTGGCGGTAGAGCCACCGGAGGGCGTTGGAGCGGTTGGCGGAGAGGGCCGGGACGAGGGCGTTGGGGATGCACAGGAACAGGGTGGTGTTCGTGTAGGAGAAGGCGCGCACCACCGCCGGGTCCGAGTCGGCCAGGCGGAGGGCGGCGATCTTGAGCTCCTGGACGGTGGAGCTGATCTTCTCCGGCGGCGGGGCGGTGGAGCCGGCGGTGGAGTAGGTCACGCCCACCGTGGAGGGAGAGGCGGCGACGGTCACGAAGTAGAGAGAGAAGGTGACGACCAACAGGTTGAAGAGAGAAGCCATGGTTTGGTCGATTCTTGTTTCTTCAAGATTTTCTCTCTCTACAGAAGAAAGAGAAACGCCTCGAGAATTGAATTGAAAATGCGAGAGCGAGCACGACGAAGAAGACACACTCTTCACTTTACATAACCGCCGGTTTGGGGATTCTGGGGTGCGCACTCGGCGCACGTTAGTGAAGGGAAGGGCGTTTCGCGGCGATGAGTTGAGCGGGTGCGCATTGCACGCGAGGTGTAAGTTAGCACACATCAGCGTATTTTGAATTGCGCGGGAAGTATAGTTACATTGCAGCTTAACGGCGTTTATAACAATTGTTACAGCTCCGTCATATTATTAGTACTCGATTCATTCACATTTTCGTTGGTCCATCAAAACGACATCGTTTTAAAGAGACAGAAACAGAGTTCACAACTTGCAGTGTTTATAAATTCAACATCTGTTGTACACAAGTTCAATACAGTACAGTACTAATGAGAAAATGCAAGTAACTCTATTGGCTACTAATCAGAACTTCCAAGTTCTGGTCATTGTTGTGCTTATTCAGAGGCTACCTCAAACTGCTGGCCTTTGCACCTGCAGATTACAAGGAAATCAGACAACAGAACGAGCAATTAGATTATGCAAAAGCTTCTTGATGGAGAAATTACTATCAGCTTGGAAAATGAGTTATTGTCTTTATATCGAAAGCAAGTTCATCGACCAGTCTGAAATCGAATATGTAAGGAATAGAGTGGGAAGACAAAACACGCAACAGATGTGAAGTCACGGTGATGAATTAACTTAAAATACATGTATGCTAGTAGTTAGGATTCTGATGTAACTTGAATGGAAATGGTGGGTTTATAGAAACTTATTTGCCAATGGAACAGTAGCCAAATTTCCAAGTGTATATGAGGCTCAGAAAAATGATTCACTACTGGAAGCTAAACCAACAAAGGGTTTCAAGTGGTCATCAAAGTGACAGTTGATTGGTAATTTGAAACGCATTATTCGACTGTGATACTATCAAAATCATGAATCTGAACCTATACCCTTCAGTCAGTTAGTGGCCACCCCGGGACATCACAAGAGTCATCACAATAACGAGTGCTTGTAATTTTACAAATCCTTTCTCAAACACTTGCATGAGTTTGTAAGGCAAATCTATAAATAAAAAAATGGATGATCAACATCAGTGTCGAACAGCAACTGAGATATATGATAGAATAATTTCTGGTCCAGAAAACTTCTAGTGACACCTAATTGTAAATTCAGTATGAATAGAATTATGAGTGAACAGCGTACCTGTCAATATATGGTATGTTCCTTATCCACATTAACCTCATAAACAACTGGAGCTTTTCGAGTACCTACATAGCAGTGAAGAAGGTGCAATGATTTACATCTATAACTACTTCTAATTACCATTGAAACCAGTCAACTTCCCGCACAAATTATTCTATAAGAGATGTGCACAAATACAAACTATATGCAATAGTGATATAAATTCTTCCCTTCATACTCGGGGAATGGACAGACTCGTTTTTGGATAGGAATATATAGATTCTCTTACAAATGAAACAGTTTGGTCATCATCAGCAGCATGCATCCACCGAAAGGATGGTGTAAAAATACACATAAAATGAGCTAATAACACAAGACCAATACTATTCAATATTGGCTGGAAAAAAACACATTATTTTAGTTTGTGACAAATATTAAGCAATGGCAGAGATTAGTTTTTCTACATACCTAAGTAAACTCCACCAACTCAATACATACAACAGTGATCTACAAACTTGAAATATTAGCAACAAATCTGTCACCAATGCATCACAAGAAATTTTGTCTACACATATACTTTTTCCCTATCTCTACAAATCTGTCACCAATGCATCACCAATGTATCATTTCGTAATGTTTGAATAATTTGTTCAGTTAACTTAGAGATGAACGCTAGCCATGCCCTTTTCCAAATACAAACGAAGGAAAAACAATGGTCTAAACTAAAGCACAGTCCCCGTGTACTATATAGTTTCAAGCATTCAACTATGATCATCATTGGCATAGGAACCATCAATCCATTACCATTACTTTCAAGCAAGAGTAAAAATAAAATAACAGTTACAACTAACAAGTCTAAACAAAACAAAAGGATAATTAGATATTAATAGTAGAACAACCAGTTACCGTGAACTTCGATTATTGCTTTGTCCGATACAAGTCACGAGTATTGACATCCCAACTACATGGTCCCAAATCTCAACATCACAAGCGATATTCTGGCAGCTTGCACCACGGATCACATCCTCATACCAACCAAAGTTACTAGCATTTACCTTCCTATCCAGAAACCCAATAAACCCAAAGAGTATCAGCTATCAACCAAGATAATAGACACTCCTCATCGAAGATGATGATTCACGTCTAATAGCAACAGGGTGAAGCAGATTCAAAACAATACATTATAATGACCCAAACAAGACCAGTTATCAAGAGCAATCAGTGCACAAGGAATCACCAAACCACATAACTTCCCAAATTGAGAAATAATCAATCCACAACGACAAAATCATCATAAAACACCACATCACACCAAGGCAACATATATGCAAATCCCAAAATGACACAAGCCTGACTACCTGAGCAATAAATCATCTGAACTCTACTTCCTTATCAATTGAGCTTTCCTCGATTCTCTACTTGAGCACCTGAAGAATCAATTCCAGCACCAAAAACCCGATTCCGTCTTTGAGCATCCACGAGAGAAGGTCGTAGGTCCTCTGAACCTTGGGCGTTTCGTGAAATCGCACAGAGATTTTGGGAAAATGCAGAGAAAAATAGAGAAGGACAAACCGAAGAAGACAGAGAGGTCACAGTCAAAGTCACAGCTGAAGTTATCAGTATTCAGTATATGTAACGTCGTCGTTTTGCACCGGCAAGTGTGAAGTCAAAGAGTAACGGCATAATCATGCTAACGGAAATAAACGGAAGAAAAGCAAAATCTAATATTAACGGTCTAAAAGACTAAAACAGTACGTGTAACGTAACGTGTGCTAAACAGAAATCCAAATATGTTTTTATATTCATATTTATTTATTCTGTGAATACCAATTTTTATACTTTATTTTGTTTCAAATTTTGATTTCTCTCTCTCTCATCATTTATCATCGGTTCCGCTACGCTGCATCTCTGTCTCTTTTGTCTATATATTCTGAGTTCTCGTTTCTTGCTTTTTATTTCAGATCGAAGGAGCATTTCAGTTCACGGGTCAGCAATTCCTCTATCCATCAATCTGTTACTTTTATTTTCAATCTGTGCTTGTTTTGGTTACTTGTTGACTTAGATCCTTGTCTATTCGAGCTTCTGGGTTGCTTTCATTTTGATAAGTTCGATGAATTTGGTTAAGTTCTTACGAGTCCTAGATGGGTTTCTGATGAAATGAGAAGCTGAATGTTGGGTTGTGTTGATTCGAGTTAAATTGTGGCATTTGGTTGAAGTTTTGAGATGGGATTGCTATTTTGTGTATACCCAATTGATTTTGGGTTTAAGAGATCCAAACTTCATTTGTTGCGTTTCTATTTTCCTGCTTATTTTCTCATTTATTATCGTTTATTGTTGACTTGACTTGATCTGACCTTGGTTTTTACTCCTGTTTGTATACTTGTTTGAACTTTTGTCAGAGTGGGTGAGCTTTGATCTGTGATCTTGGGAGGTAGAGAAGAGGCAGATCCAAGGCATAGCCATGTCTTTCATTGGTACTCAACAGAAGTGCAAGGCCTGCACCAAGACTGTCTATCCAGTTGAAGAATTATCTGCTGATGGGGTTGTGTATCACAAGTCTTGCTTCAAGTGCACTCACTGCAAAGGGACACTAAAGGTCTTTTCTTCGGGTTCTAAGAAATTATAGTATCATCTTCAAGCCAAATTTTGGAATTATACCACAATCTTAGATCATACATGATATTTATTGGGTTGTTGAAATTTAAATGAATGAGTGATATGATCTAATTTATAGATACGTTCATCTAAGTGTGTGCTTTTTACTAAGGTGTGCAATTCCTATGTTTTTAGCTGAGCAATTACTCGTCGATGGAAGGTGTTTTGTACTGCAAGCCTCACCTTGAGCAGCTCTTCAGGGAATCCGGCAATTTCAACAAGAACTTTCAGTCACGTATGTCATATAATTTTCTTGGATGAATTTGTTTACTTGTTCTATGGTGCCGGCTTAATTCTTCATGAATTTGATTTTCAACAGCTGTGAAGTCAGCTGACAAGCTAACTCCAGAACTGGTAAATTTTCTGTACTACTTAACTAGTCTGCCATGATGACCGTAATATGTTACCAGGTGTTGTTGCTGATATTAGAATAGCTTGTTTTGGTTCCAGACTCGGTCACCTAGTAAAGCTGCGGGTATGTTTTCTGGGACACAAGATAAATGCGCAACTTGTGGCAAAACCGCTTATCCACTAGAAAAGGTATTCTGATTATTACAAGAAAATGCATGTCCTATGTGAAGATATTTTCATGAAAATGGTTGGGGTGTGGGATATGTCATTTTCTCTGTTGTAGTCGTATCACTCCAGAAGGAATATGAATTTGCTTATTGTTTCAAGACTCGGGACTTCATGGTGAAGCATTATTTCCCCCTTTTGCCATATCCAATAAGCTGAAATAGGAACAAAATAGATTTTCTTGGTTGGCTGCTACATCTGGTGCTTTTGAATGAAAATACTTGGAATTCAAAGCAACGTATGGCATATCTGCAAACCCCACCAATCTACATAAACTGTGATTGCTAGAGCTCTGAGTGAACCTTTTTGCATAGGGTAAAATTGTTAGTTTTCCATGTGGGAGCCTACCAGAAGTAAATTTCTTTGTAGAGCTATGTTACTGATAGGAGCGGGTACTGCAAAGATCCTTAGCTGGGATTAACTTCCTTGCATTTCATCACATGAATTGGCATTTCGTTTTTTAGTTGGGTTTGGCTGCTGAAGTATTGTGAAAGCCAAACCTATTTCTGTTTTTGCAGAATAACCAAGGTCAAATGAAAGATTTACATTAACATCAGAAGATGTATGATTATGCCGTGTTTAAAAAAAATTGAAATTCATGCATTTATTACCCATTTTACACATGTTGGTCTTTGTGAATGGTTTCATTTCCAATCCATGACACCCCAATGCCAATGAAATTGATGTGGGTTTATTGTATAAAAAAATCAGGTAACAGTGGAGAGCCAAGCATATCACAAGTCGTGTTTCAAATGCTCGCATGGTGGCTGTGCCTTGTCTCCGTCAAATTATGCAGCTCTTGAAGGCATTTTGTACTGCAAACACCATTTCTCTCAACTCTTCAAGGAGAAAGGCAGCTACAACCACCTTATCAAGTCCGCGTCAATTAAGAGGGCCGCAGCGGCAGTTCCTGAGTCTTAGACTATTCACATTGTCTTTGTTACTATATTTGCTAGTGTGTGTTTTCCTTAGCATCTGTTTGGTTTTACATGGCAGGGAACCAGAAAAACTTGGCTCCTCCCCTCTTCCTCAGTCTTAAACTTGGCATGGTGTGTTTAAATGGGTTATGGAATGCACTCATAATTTATTCCTTGGAAACCTTGAAACCTCCACTGAAAGGTCTGATTATTCATTCATTTGGAGGCCAACATGTTTTGTATGCTCAATTGGGATAAAAAATGTGCCCATAAAACTGTTGGTGGGAACTAAATTTCTTGCAAACGAGGAAACATCAAGTTTACCAATATTCAAGCAACAATCAGAATCAGGTTGCACAAAGTAAAACAGTAAAATTCTGAGTAAGTTGATTAATTAAGGGAAAATCGTAAAAAGTTATTATAATTGTTTCTTTTTTTGCACAAACTCTCCCTTCACTGGATTTTTGCAAAAACTCTCCCTCACTCATGTTCAAATTTGCACCGTCTGTGAAAATCTGTGAAAATTAACGGAAGTATTACTCAAGTGTTTGAGTTAGCACGTTTAGGGGTGGGCATGGGCCTAGAACCGGACCAAACCGGTCAAGAATCAGACCGGACTGAACTTTTGGTTCTCCATTTTAAGAACTAGAACCAAAATTGTTACTCGTGGTTCCC
>JAYMTP010005682.1:0-13045 GCA_036897365.1 Geranium brycei | reverse complement strand
GCTCTGGTTTGTGGGTCCACGGCGGAGATGAGGGAGAGGGACCGAGCGTCGAGGGAGATGGGGCCGGAGTGAGGGGCGGGGAGGCGGAGGAGAGCTGAGCCGTGGATCGTAGTGGTGGAGAAATCGAAGAAGAGTGACAGAGAGATGTGGGTCGCCAATGGCTGAGTCGAATCGGTGAACGAGTGTGGGTCGATCGGAGCCATTGGAGAAGAAACTCAAACAACTGTGATTGATTTACTTCCAGTTCCAGAAAATTGAAGCTTTAATGTATTATTATTTAGAAATTAATTATTTTCAATAAATGTAAATCTAAAGGGCCTTAACTAGGCCCATTATCTGATGTGGGCGGTCAGATC
This sequence comes from Geranium brycei, assembly GCA_036897365.1. Lineage (NCBI taxonomy): Eukaryota > Viridiplantae > Streptophyta > Magnoliopsida > Geraniales > Geraniaceae > Geranium > Geranium brycei. Next base: position 12,689 of record JAYMTP010005682.1, on the reverse strand, counting down.
CACATTCCCACACCTTTCGGTGGACCCCACATGTTATTTTCGAAAAAAGACGCAATATTAGTATTTGCAATCCGCTCCTCGCCGGAGATTTGTTTTTCTCCCACAACCCCTCTTCTCTCTCAACACGACACAAAAGGTGCCAATAATAGTGAGAGAAACGAGAGAGAGCGGAAGCAGAAGTAGAAGCAGAAGCGAAGGAAGCATCAGTTTCTTCGAGAATGGACGATTACACCAGAGAAATGATGGACCTCAAAACCCTGGTCACGCGAACCCTAGAGAAGAAAGGCGTCCTCGCCAAGATCCGGGTACATTCCCCTCCACTTTCCCTTTTTCTCGAGCAAATCTTTTCGTTTCAACAGGGTATTGGAGAATTTTATGGTTTTGGTGAAAAAGTAGTTTTGTTCCATCTGTTCTCGGGATGGTTATGATTTTGGCCTTTTCTGCTTCTGCTCAGTGTGATTATTCATGGTTGTTGAATTTTTCGGAAGCAATTTAGGGGGTTTGTTTAGTTTGGAATGTTGTGAATTGGTTGATCTGCGACCAAAGGCGCTCTTTTTCTATGAGAGGATTTTGAAAATCATTTTTGTGGATGTTTTGTTATTGTGTTCATTGTCTGAGATATGATAAAATTTGCTGAGGATGTGAGAAATGAGCTTGTTCTGATGTTCCTGTCGGATCATTTGCCTGATTTAGAAATAAGCACTATGATATCTGTTAAAATAATGGAAGAAGATAGAAACAGGAACCATGAATTTTGTATTTAGTGTAATTTTCATGTTTTTGGGTTATTAATTTAGGAGAGTGTATGTTTTGTGCAGGATTATAAGCTTACTAAATGATTGTTTTGTATGTCTGCTCCAGGCTGAGCTGAGAGCAAGTGTGTTTGAGGCTATTGAAGAGGAAGATCGTGTGGCCGAAAAGGATGAAGGCTTACCTCCTGCACTGTTAGGCAGCTGCAATGATCGTGCAAAAGAACTTCATGCTTCCCCTTCAGGTTCGTCAGCTAGCCTTCATTATCATCACAGATACTATTAAAAGTCATTGACAATTTGGTCATAATCATTTCTTAACCGGGATCTGTTCAGTGGTTTTGAGTTTTGCGTGCTAGAGTTATGAAGGGACTAGAATATGGTATGGTGGATAAACCTTGACTTTAAATGGAGATAATGATTGGCTATTGCTTGGTGTTTATAGTGCATATTCAGCATTCAGGTATTATAGGAGATTGCAAACCTTGTTGGTTCAGCCACAGTGCTGGGATTTTCAAATACTAATGGTTGTTAATGATCTGGCCGCAATCATTTCATTTTTCCTTAGCTTCTTACTGAACCTGCAACATTAATTAACTGGGATCTATTCAATGGTTTCGAATTTTGGGTGCTAGAATTCAATATGGTGGATAAGCCTTAATGTTGAATGTGGATATCGATTGGCTATTGCTTGGTGTTTATAGTGTCTATTCAGCATACGGGTATTGTAGATATTTGCTAACCTTGTTGGTTCAGCCACATTGATGTTTAGAATTTTAAATACAATTTACCTCTCATAATAAAGTGGTCCTGCTTTCCCAATTTTCTTATATACCTCTTCCTTCAGGACTCATGTCTGGGTATGTGCTTTTCAAGAGGATGACATTTTACTTGTGCTTGCCTTTGATCGTTTACTTCTTTTGATTTTACCGTGTTTTCTGGATGCAGGAAGGCTTTTAACTGCACTAATATCTGAATACTTAGACTGGGCACAGCTAAACCACACACTTAAAGTTTATCAGCCTGAGTGTAATTTGGTAATCAAATAATTTTCTTTCATCTGACAAATTGCTGATCCTGTGAACTAATACTCAAGAATCAAGATACTTTGTTTGATCATTGTCAAGTTTCAATTTCTTTTCATTATTTTCATATTGCAGCAAAAAGATTCGTGGAAAGCTGAGCTGAAGAAATTTAGCAACGAGAATGGATATGATCTCAACAAAAATGGGGATAGGTGCCCTCTGCTTTTGGATGTGCTGGAAGGATTCTTAAAGGTTTGATATCATTTTTATGTGTGTTTCACTGATGTGTTCCTATTGATTTAAGAACTAGCATGTGTTCTGTAGTCTCTAATAGTAATAGTGGTAGTATACATGCTTCATGGCTAAACCACATACGATGTTCATTGTGTCATTTAGACTTAATAAAAGAGAGTTGTATTCACTCTTATAGTTTTGGCTTGAATGTTCTCTTGAAGTTGACTGTAAGGAAAGCTAAGAGGACAGTCGTTTCTAGGGACTTTATTTGTAAGGTGTAAAGTGGAATGCAACATATGCATGTAAATTTTGTGCAAAAAAAAATGGACTAATAATATTTTTCAACAACTACGTCTACCTTTTTCCCTATCAGAAAATAACCTTGTAAGAGCCAAGTTTTGTCTTCTTAAACTTTATACCAAAAACACTTGCTAAGATTATTTTGCTCCTATGAGTATGAAACCTCTGCATAGAAGCTGCTGTGCTGTGCCAAAAAGTTCTGATGGCAAATAAATAGTGGTTACTTTTATACTGATATTCAATCTTTCACACATGCCAAGGATAGTTTGGAATTATTGTGTAGTTGGTTTTCTCGAATTCTTAATTTTTTTATGCCAAAGTTGGGATGCAATCTGAAGCATGTTGTGAGCCTACTTGCATGGTACTTACATGTTGCATATGTCATGTCATAATTTGTAATATCATTGTTTCTTGTCTTGCATTGCTTGTCTTGTTACGTCGTGTCATTTGATTATATAATACTCGTGATCACTTATAAGAGTACTGTCAAGAAAAGATGTGGAAAGGAGACTAGTCGATCAAAAAAAAATGTGGAAAGGAGACTACATTTAAGACCAATTACCAAATGAGTAATTGTTTGAGAAGGGATATCACATAAATTATATATATGGGTTCTTTTTTGACTAAAGCTAAAGAAAGATGGGTTCTTTGTTGGGATTGAGTGGTGAAAAGAGTGTTTGTGGCTTTTACATGGTATGTCATAAAAGAATATTTGTGTGAACTTCATTCAAGTAATTCGCTTTTGGTACATGGAGTGTTATCTAGTTGTTGTAAAAAGAACAAAGACACTTGGATGATTCAAATACCTATTTTCTAAAACCAAATAAGTATGGTTGAACTAAGAAAATGTTTAAAATAGTCCTGAAGTATGCACTATATTCCAATTTAGTACACATGCCATTTTGTTGCGATAGCCTATATATGCAATCTATTCTCTGAATTACATCATTTGTACAAATGTGGTCCTTGTGATTGCAACATTACAGAGGTTAAATTGGAAGATTGTTGTATACTTGGGGGACTAATTTGAAACAAAAAAAGTACATGGATAGGGATTAAAAAGGAACAAATGGCATACTTTGGGAGTAAATTGGAACATAGCATAGCCTAGAGACTAAATTGCATACTGGAATACTCTGAAACATCCTCTGATATTTTAATTGCTGGCTGCAGAGTTCATGCTGATTTGTATTTAGTATTAACCACCTCCAAATAATTTTTGAGCAGTATGTACATAGATTAAGTATTAAATCATCAATTTTTTGACAGGATTTATCTCAGAGGGGTAATGCTTCTTCTGCGGATCCCCGGAATACTCGCAGATCTTCTTCACAATCTGTTGTTGGGGGCTTGCCTCCACTTGGAAGGTGTGCTGACCTTACTGTTCCATTTATGTAATCTCTATGTGTATGAACTAAGATGTTGAATTTTGTGGGTATGTTAATCGTATTGGTAGGCTGGGCGCTCCTTCGCAAACATCTGGTAAGCGATATAGCCATCTCTATCTTTCATTATCCAATTAATTAGTGTTGAGTCATTATCTGATGCTTTTTAGCATTCAGATAGGAGAGCAGCAGGATCTTCCACTTCTAGTTACAGGAAAGACGAGTACAATTGGAGATATGACAGTGATGACCTTCCGGAGGATGTAGTCCGAGCTTCAGCTGCCTTGGAAAACCTTCAGTTAGATAGAAAAGCTCGAAATCTAACTTCATCGTGGCGGTTAGTTCCGAACCATTCTACTATAATGCTTATACTGGTAGAAGTAAGAAGCATTTCAGGCATCAAACTCTTCTATAGGAGAACACGCTAGAAAATACCTTGAATACATAATATTTAGGAATAATCATTATAATAGTCCATGAATTATCAGAAAATGACCAATTGAACTAACCATATGCCAATTTTGTCCTCCCTGTGCACAATTCCATCTTTTGGTGGACTATGTATTTTCTTTTGGGGTCTAAATTGACTTTTTTCTAATAGTGTAGGCGTCATTTTTATAATAATTATTCATTCTTTCTATTGATACTTTTACTTTGCTGTTGAGCCACTGATTCATACGCAATAATCTGGTTGCAGGCATGGAGGGGATGAAATCAGCGAGGACGATGGCAGGGCTTGATCATATGTAGCTGAATGACACATCCTGTTGCTTGAATGCAGGTCGTGTATTTTATTTCTCGCCCCAAGATGCTATTATCGAGGAGGGTAGTGATTGTGTAAAAGATGTGATGTGATCTAGTGCTTTGTTTGATGTCCTTTTTCTTCTATTTTTTGTTCTCTATCGTCCAATTATACCTTTCTTGAGATTTTTCGATTGAGAATAGTCATGTTTGGTTGATTTACAAATGCTTACATAGTTTGATGTTTTGAGTTAATGAGTTTATTTGATTTGATTGTCAATTTATGATTTTTTTTTATCGGCAAATTGTATTAAGATTTAGGCTCGACTATGCTATGATGAAGCAAGACAGCACCAAACTGGTGATTCTTAAGATTATTGAATCATTAGTGAGCTCAAGGCACACCTTTATGTAAAAGGGGCTCCAATATTGTCACTAAACTCCCACCGGGAGAGAGGCTCAACTTAGAGGTCTAACAGAAGTTGGAAACAAAGATGAGATACCGCAGTGAGAGAGAGGCTTAACTTAGAGAGGTCTAACAGAAGTTGGAAACAAAGATGAGATACCGCAGTATGACTCACCTCGAAGTCATATCTAGATCTTTTACAAATATGGATCAATATATAATGTATTTTGAATACTCAGATGGGGTTGAGGTTGACAGAGAATTATAGAACCAGAAATTCATTTCAAAATTTATCTCAAACATTTTAGATTTGGTTGGTAAACTTTTGAAATATGTTTTGGTAATTTATTTGGATATTTAACACAAAATTTGAAGATAATAAATTAATATATCATATTCATTTGTAGATTAATTTCATTGTAACATTTAAATTGAAATACAAAAAATGTGTATAATGCTCATATCCGATATTTATGGGAAGTTTACTTGCCAATACAGAAAATTCAATCCCAAAATTACATTAAATAGCATATATATTGGTAATAAGAACTCATAATGGTCTAGAAAACAATAATCTTCAATCTACTCAAGTCTGGCCTCCGGGATAGAAATAATCAGCACCATTTTCCTTGACCTTGAAATGGAAATTACTCATCTTGCTCATTGAGCTTCTCTGGCCAACAAAAGTTCCCTTGTTCAAAATTGTTAGCTGCAACATTGAACCATTGATCAAAAATCATGTTTACAATTCAAAAGGATAAGACCGAACATCCAGAGGAGCCTAGTTTGGCTATTTTCCCATTAATGACCAAATAGAATACAGAAGATGTTCCAATATGGTACATATCGAAAAGAACAATGCAATATCTACAGCGTTAACGGCTGGATTGGGTGGGAAAAGGATAGCTGTGACTTTTCAGTTCTTGAGAAACATGTTTGTCCCATTTTTGATGTTCCAATGCGCCAACTCTGATAGAGAATATAAGCAACATGGTTGGCAAACACGGCAAATGATTCAGTGAGTGAATGACGATGACAGAATCAAGGAGGCATGACATAGAACATCCATAGGCCAAACTATCTTAATCTCGAATGCATATTGAGTTGAAGACTTGAAGTTTAATCATAAGGTGAAATGTCAATTAATCACAGTGATTGCTACACAACGAACTTTTTTCTCATGCATCTTGTGTCATCAATATTAATTAACACAACAATACCTGCCCATGCACATCAGCAGCCAAACCAGTGGCTAAAGGCTCTGCCTTTATCAGAATGTCTGCTAGGTACTCCAGCTGTAAAATAAGTGTAGGTCTTTCCATTTCCGAGTATATATCGTCATGATTAAGTACAACTATTGAGCATCCCTGCAAATAGTAAAAAGTAAGACTACAGTTGAACTAAAAAATAGCAGTTAAACTATGGAAAAGGAAAAGAAAATTAAATGTTTTTGACATTATCTTACAAATTGTGATGTTAAAGTGTGGCAGTAATGCAAGAAGTCTAAGACGTGATCTGAAGATCCATTAGCAGCCGCTTCCATTAGAGAGATGTCATCTATCATAATGGTAACACAGTTCTTTCTGTCTGCGGGCAAGGCATTAATAGTTTTCCATAATTTTGCATATAATGCCACGAGGCCACCTTTTGTGGTGTTTGCTTCATCACCATCTGGCCATGGAAAGTAGGGAAAAAAGGATTTTCAGTCATCTATAAGTAGCATGAATATCACGTATCAGGTTGGCTAAAACCCATATTTGACACAGCAAGTGCACTTGTTTAAATACACTTCCAATTATGACTACAGATCCTAAGCTACTAGATATTAACTTTATTCTCAGTTTGCAATTGCAATACCACATTGCTTCGTCCTTGATACTAAAAGTTACCCATCATTTCCATAAGGCAAAATGATCTTCACTCGCGAGGTTCAGCAAAATACTCACAGTTTACCTGATCATCTCACCTGGACACTGCAGTGTAAGCATGTCAAAGAAAAAGAATCTGCTATTATCCCTATGCACAGGTAAGTTGCAACCCTGTTACAACAAGCACAAAGTATCGTAAATGTCCATTCATAGGAAATCAATTGGTAAGATGCAATAAATTCAACAATATGTGTGAACAAGAAGAGTTACATGAAGCAGACTACTACACTGGCAAATTATATGCTAAGAAGGATATAGAATGCTTGTAAGTGCATATAAGTGAGTGCATGCTTGTAGGTGTAACCATTCTCTCTAATTTCCTACACGTGACTACTAATCCCAATAGCTAGCCAGTAAAGAAACTAATAGCATCTTGCTTGAAAATCTGGTGGCTTTAGAACTTTCATCGATAAATTCTAATTACGACTTTACTAGAGTGACCTCATTTCTAACACACTCCATTTGAAGTGATTTCACAAAACAACCTGAGACGAGAAGTATGACACAACTCACAAGTAGCTTAGCATACTAAAAGTTCTACTTTAGTATGTTTCACAAAACAAACATTACAATATGAACAAAAAAGTTTTTACTTTAATATGCAGACATAAAACTTTAATCTGCAGAACATAAAACTTTAAAATGCATAACATAAAACTTTAATATGCAGACATAAAACATTACCATAAGTATGACACAAAAAGAAAAAAGAAAGTCACAGAACAGCATGAACAACAAACTAGCACAATCAGTCAAAGGGTTTACCAATTGAGACAAAAAGTGTGGAAATTTGCCACAAATTAAAAACACACAATTCAGCAAAGCGGCATTTTAGCTGATATAGATCACAAAATACAAAAACTTTGAACAAATTGATATGCTAACAGAAAGCACCATTTTGGGTAATCAATCCACAAAGAAAAATGAAGAAAAAGGAGTGCAGAGAAAGTGAGGGAGAGATAGAAAGTACAAGTTTTCGGAGGACGCGATCATAGTGAGAGAAGGGGCGCGAGAAAGAGATGTAGAGGACGACAGTGGAGGAGTGGGAAGAGAGCGTGCGCTTTATGAGGTGGTGGAGAAGGAAAGCGCCGCCGGTCTCGACGCAATCCTCGATGAGTAGGATTTTGGACTGGTTCTCGACCCCCATGGCTTCATCCAACAGGTTCTCCATTTTCTTCTACCAATTGATTCTGGGGTTTGGTCTAGGGTTTACGCCAATCCTCAACTGAGGGCAGCCTAACTAATTGTATCACCTTTTCATTTTATTTTAAAATTATGTTAACAATGTTGATTATTTATCATGAAATGATGAAAATATATTTTTTATTTCAATGTTTAATTATGTTATTTTTGAAAAGGGATAAAAATACTTTCATATATGTAAAAGACACGTTTTTTAATATTAGACACACAATTTCCCAAAATAAAGTTTCTACCAATTGATTGATGGTGTTAACTCTTTTATAAAAGGGATAATTTTACTTAAGTACCATATATTATACCGGTTTTTACTTAACTACCCCAGAAAATTAAATTGACTTGTGAACCCTCTGAACTTGCTTAACGTGTCATTAGGTCTAACAGTGTTAAGTTGTTGTCGAAAAATCCAAAGTACCTTCAATTAACCATTAAATTTTCAAAAATTTTCCATTCATTTTCTCTCTCAAATTTATGATTTTTCTCTCTGAATCTTCAAGCTCAAACTAAAACTCATTGTTATTTCTCTCTCCCAAATTGAATTAAAACACCAACCTACCTCACAAATCAATTTTGTGTTTAACTTTTTTCCTTTTATAATGTATCACAGAACAAACGAGAGCAAATCTCACAAATTAAGCAAGAGCAAAGGGCAAAGCATTTTTATTTAGAACTCCACCAAAAAAATAGCTGTCTCTGTCCATAATAATAGCTAAACTAGCTGGAGCATGCCAGAAGGCCAAGGATAGCGTATATCCCTCCAAAAACCAACAGAGCATAAAAATGAGAAACACCCAAAAATTGGGGATTTTTTTAGTTCAGGAATCGATTTTTTTCCTGATGTGATTTAACAAATTGAGGCTTCATGGATTCAGCCAAAACTCAACAAATTGGGTATTTTTTCAACAAATTGATTCAGTCAAAATTGTCACACCAGTTTCGGAAGTTTCGAGATCCGATCTCCGACCTCCATCTCTTACCAAAAGAACTCCTTTCTTGCTGGAGTCTTCGGAGACAAGAGGGAGAACAATTAAACCATTGAAATAGCCCATAAAAGGGGCGGAGACGACACTGATCTGGTCGCCGGAAATTTGAAGAAGAAAGGGAATAGTCGATTTTGTTGTAAATTTAATGGTTTGAGTTTTGAAACCCCAAAAAAAGTCCTCATGTGTATCCTTCAAATCAGGTTCTTAAGAAGGTGCTCAGAGTGAAGTAGGTCCACGCCTCGTGAAACCAACTCACGAACTGCTCGTCCCTCGGAGAAACGCCGTCGTCGTCGTCCGTAGCCGCGTCGCTGGTCATTGCATTTCGGCGTCAACGAAGCTCCGATTCTCCACTTGATTCCGTCACTGAGCGTTGAGATTCAAAAGGGTTTCAGGGATCAACGTCGACAATGAAATTATGACTGGAAATTCTGCCAACTTGTAGGCAAGGAACGGGAAGAGAGGAGTAGCTTGGTTTGAGGCGGAATCAATTCAGCCATGGAGATGGAGATTGAGATGCAGAGACTGGTTGAGAGAGAACCCTAATTTAAATCATTCTTAACATAGACAAAAGGGTATTTTTGGCATTTTCACAAAAAAGAACACCCACATGCTAATTATATGACAAAAAATTAACACCGTTGGGCCTAAGTGACACGTTAGGGAAGTTCAGAAAGTTCACAAGCCAATTTTATCTTCTGGGGTAGTTAAATGAAAAACCAGTATAATACATGATAACTAAGTGAAATTTTTCCTTTATAAAATTACTTAAATACTCTCTAATGACATGTAAATTTTCAAAAAATAAAAATAAAAATACTCTATAAAGTAAAAAGATTTTTATATAAAATATTTAAAATTACTTTTCTCCAACCTTGCGACTGTCGCAAGCTGTGATTTCACATAGTTGACGCAGACGAGAAAGATCCACAGTCGGCTCCTCCGATGAACGCTTGGTGCTTTCCCAAGCGACAACGAGACGTATTAACAGAAATTTTGTCGTTGTGTCGGGGACGTTAAATTTATTTTGTTTTGTTTGATTTTGAAGTTTCATCAACTGGCTTTATGATTATCTGATAATGGTTAGTGAATCCTGGTAATTTTTTGTTTATTTGTGGGGTTGACCTAATCAAGTGCCACGCAGCGCGAGAATCCTGGTTTCATTGCGGATGTCGATAATTTATTCCTATGTGCACTCCACCCATCCATATCAGGTAGTATTTTGACGAGAACATCGAGCTCGTGGGTAGAAATCGAATGCGATAATGATGAAAATTGGAGTAGTAGATGACTATTTTCCTTCGGTGGGTCACTTACTCTAGTAAAGCAATGACAATGGTTCGTAAGTTCGTAGGAGATTGGGAGAGCATATATACTTTACGATGAGAAATTTGATGGTGACCATGGTTGGGATTGACGTTGGTTTAAAGGGTTTAAAGGGTTCAAACCTAGTTAGGATTTACGCTAAGTTAAACCATTTTGAAGTCGTGATTAATCTCTTGTATAACAACAATGGCTAAGATTTTATGTGCCCGGGCTAAATAATGGGCCATAGCCCAACTTTGAGCAAACGTTTCAGATTTCGAAGCCACAAAAGTTATGAACGAGACCATGGTGCATAAGGTGCATTTTGGAAAAGATAATGGTTTGATGAGTGCGAGAAGGGGAATACAATCTTGAAGTTGAATAGTAGATATTCTATTTTCACTTTTGATCGGTTTAGTCCTTTTTATTTTATTACTGGTGATAATGAGAATTGAAGTATGCAATGAAACCACACACAACAACAAATGAAATGTTTCAGTAAATAAAACATGGAATATGTAATAGCTCGTTGAAATGAAACAAGTGATATGTGTGAACTGAAGAGCACACAATGCAAGAATTAAAATGTGTTAAAAATTGTGAAATGAAATAAATACTATATCGACCGAAGTAAAACACGTACTGGGTGACACAAAACATCTATTAAATTAATGAAACACAAGTTCGTTAAAATGAAATCGGTAAAATTATGAATGAAATCACGTGTTCGTAAAAATGAAATCTGTTAAAATTATAAAATGAAATCACGTGTTCGTAAAAATGAAATATGTTAAAATTATAAAATGAAATCACGTGTTCGTAAAAAATGAAAATAAAAAATATCAAAACTAATCTCGTAAAATATTAAAGCGGGAACTAGATAAAACGGTTGGAGAATAATAATTAAATAATGTCATAAAAATACGAAAATACCCCCATTTATGTGTTAGACGACAAAAATAAATATTGAACTAATTATGGCTAAAACAAATAAGTAATTTGATCACTAGAAGGGCTTGAACCTCCAACCTTGTGGTTACCAACCACACGCTCTAACCAACTGAGCTATTCTAGCTCATTGATAAGTCACTCCAATAATGAATTGAGGAGCATGTACATTACTTACAAAATTCACATTTTCTTAAATTGTATCAATCTTATTGTCTTACCACAAACAAAAGCACATCAAATTCTAAATCAATATATTTTGATGCATTTGAGAAGGAAAGTTTTGCAATTTAGTGAATGACTCATATGCAATTGCATTAATTAATCTCATTTTTGGGCAGAGACGAAAGGTGTGGCACGGACTGGCCTTCCAAGTGATGCGGGGCTTCTCGTGCCCTTTCCGAACCCGAAAAACCCTACATCTACGCACCATTTCGCCGCGCATTCGTTATTTTAGAGCGTTTTGTGCATTGTTTCTGCTGGTTCGGTTTATTGCATTGTATGCAAGGAAAGCGAGAAAATGGGCAATTTTTAAGAGAAAGGGGCATGTGACGCTGAGCATGTGACCCCCGTCACAACAAAGGAATGAGTATAACAAGGAGACAGAGAGTTGTGGCGTTGAGCATGTAACGCCCGTCACAATAGAGGAAAGGGCGTCATAAGGGGACATGACAGAGAGTTGTGATAACGAGCATGTGTCGTCCGTTACAGTAGAGAAATAGGTGTTACATCCATTCAGAGAGGAGTGACGCTAAAGCTGAGATACCCATCTCCATTGTGAAGAAAGGATTTATGAAGCACGTCATAACAAGAGTGACACGTCACACTTCTACAAAGCACATCTATAAAGGCCTAAAACCTAGGGATTTGGGCATCACTTTACCTACCAGTAGTTACCTCTGAGGCTCCAGCACTGTTCCATTGGTGGTTCTCACCTTGGAGCTAAAATCTTGACCTTTCCCTCCATTTTCCTCCATTTCCAAGCTCCAAGAAGAAGAGTCAAGCCACACCACCATGACCTCTACAAGGAAATCACAAAGGAAGCTAGAAGACATCAAGATTTAGAGAGATTGAAGAGAAAAAGGCCCCCAAACACACTTTGTGTTCATGAGTTTGCATTTTGTTATTTATTTCTTGAATTTCTCTTTATTGTGATGACTTTTCATTTGAACACCATGATTTGGGGCTAAAAACCCTAAATCATGGGTGTTAGACCTTATAATGACATGATGTTTGTGTAAGACTTGATATTCACTCTTTATGCATAATGTTATATGACTCTATTTTATTGTTTATGCTTGAATATGATATTTGCTACATTATGTTCATGATTTGGCTTCGAATTGATCTTGAGAGAGGGAGCTGATGGAGATGGTGACTCACCATCTCCATCAGCTCCCTCTGCCCCCTCGCGATCGCCTGGGCCTTCGACGCCGGCGACAGGCTCCGGTACCGGCCCTGCCGCCGCGCCGGGCTCCACATCGGCGG
>JAYMTP010005681.1:0-13048 GCA_036897365.1 Geranium brycei | reverse complement strand
AAACCCTCTCCCTGTGGGATCGATAACTCCGGGACGTAATACTCCCGATATTACTTGAAACGACCGGTGCACTTGTCAGGCGCATCAACATTGTTTGCTCAATACCGCATAATATGTCATTACATATTTTAAGACTAATATATTTTGATCTTATGATGTTTATACATAATATATAACAGAAGAGAATCCAAGTTAAAAACCGTATATTTTGGAAAGTTAAAGCAAAGTGTAGCTTTCAAACTTTTACTCAAAATCCACTCCCAAGTTTCGTATTATATTTTAAAGATAGATGTGATGATTGTGGAATAAATTAACTTCACGGGTTTAAGCTTTTCAAAACAGAAAACGCCATTGATTTAAGAGTGATTGATACCAAAAAATATCATATAATATATTATTAGGGAAGTATTTCATTGACAACCACAAAAGGTTTGAGAACCTATATATGGTCGTCATGGGGCAAGGGGCCACGTTCCATACTATAACTTAGAGGGGAAAGTGTTGTCATGTCAAATGAGTGGTGTAACAAGGGGGCAGGGTGGATCGTGGCGGAGTCCAGCGACAACGCGTGGCAGATTCTTGAGGCGTCGTGTGGCGGCGCGTGGGCGAGATTCTGTCAGATCGACATCGTCTGAAGTTGATGGAACCGGCGGTGAGAACCCAAAATGGCCGGAAAGTCGCAGATCTACGTCGGCAGCGGAGGCAACGTGTGGGCAAGATTCCGGCGACGAGATTCTGGTAGATCAGCGGCGTCTGAAGCTGATGGAACCAGCGATGAGAACCCAAAGTGACCAGAAAATCTTTCCCACGGCCGCGCCACGTGTCCTCCACTTCCACATCAGGGCTCACGCCATGTGGCGGGCCTCTGGTGGTTCTCACTATTCTCACGACTTGGTAAAATTCTCACCAGATTATACCTCTATATGATCATGTACCCTTTTGTTTACCACAAAAATGGCAATTATATAATGCACATATAAATATTTCTTAATGAAAATTTCCGGTCATTGTAGATTGTAGTAAAAAATAGCTAGTAACTACGATTTTCATCGGAAAGTAGAACATTTTCTTACCATGGATCTATCTATCACTCCCTTACATTTTACTTCCCAAAATAAATTGTTGGCTCACAAATAGATTTGTTTTCTTCCATAAATTTAGAAGAAAAAAAAAGTGGGGAGATCTTTATTTTATTTTTATAAACAATAAATACAATATTTTTACAAACTTTATCAATTACATTCTTCGATAAAAGACTTTTCAATACAAAATTATTTGGTTATATTGTCAAGTATTTGAATGATGTAGTCTACAATAGCAAGAAAATTAAAACAAAATCTATCAGAAAGATTGACGTTTCATGCAATTTCACAAAGAAATTGCGTATGGGGAAAAATGTTCCCACAAATATGATTGTTGCTTCTCAAGGTTTTCAACTTATGTCTGATAAAAATGAAGCAAATATTTGAATATTTGTTTTAACTATTCACTGATTTTCTCATTTCATGAATCAAGACCTACAATAATTCTTTTAATTCATTTCAAATAGGTCTTCTTCTTGTGTGAGAAAAAGATTCAAATATATCATCTATATATTTGTCACATGTTTTTATATATAATTGCATCTTGTTTGAAAATAAAATTTAGATCCCACAGTTAAGAGGCACTTAATTACCATGAAATAAAATTATTTTTTTTGTGAAAACAAAGTTGTACAATTTTATTGATTAATATAATTAATGTGTATATAATATTGGATTCAGATGCTACATTATTTGCTATGCTCACTACAGATGCTGTCAGCGACTCTGACAAACTTGAATGGGTATTATGCGACAGCGTTTTACAATATATATATATATATATATATATATGGCCTCTTTCTGTCAATAAAGATAATGATTATTACAACTACATTATATTACTATAATAAATACACTAAAAAATTAACATTATTTATTATAAAATAATCTAAGACTATTATCTAGCCTCTATGAGTATAATGATATACCTGAATGTCTTACACATTTTGTAGCTCTTAAATAATAAATAAATTCATTTAATGATACAGAGCGTGCGTTTGGCATACATTGAACTGACTGAGAAAAAAATTAATTTAAATATCTAAGTTCTTGGGTTGAAAAGTTATATCGACAAATTGAAAGTGGTCGAGATGTTTATACTTTATTGAATGTGCGAGCACACCAGTTCAAATCGGTCGTAACCCCTTTGTTAAAAGCAGCAAAAGGAAAAATTTGTATACCAAGATTCGAACTCAGTTCTTCACGTTCTTCAAATTGATGAATAGTTTAAGATGATTCCTTAACGGGTTGGTTAATGCTACGGATAACACAACGTCACATTCTTCTACCACGAAGAAAACCTATACCTCTTATGCTCATAACATATAATTATATCCATCAAATCATATGGTAAATGGTTTTGTGAGATATAGTTTAGCATCCATATCAGACAATATAATTTTACAAGCAAACATAAATAAGTCAACAAAAAAAATTAAATTAGACATGTGACGTGTGGGATGCGAGTGGTGATGTGTGGGTGCTTTTGAGGGTTGAAAGTTTTGTAGAATGATCGATTTTTGTATGAAAAGGATGCATTCGGCGGCAGTGACAAGTTTGGAGCACAGGAGAGTGGCAGATTGGACGAGGCCGTGAGGTTCAAAACTTCAAATATGTTCGGGTGTATGTCCTAGAATCAAACCGGCAATGACGTTTGGTTATACATAGAGGTCGGACTGGAGGTTTTAGTGAGCACGACACTGACAGTGAGAGGCAGAGATGAGAATTTCAAGTTTTTGTGATTGACGTCTCAAATGCATATTCCATTTTTGTGCCACAAACAGTACTTTTTGTATTTGAAGTAGTTGTTCGAACTTCTTATAATATGCAATTGAAACAAGTTTTTGATGATGACAAAAATGGTTCTTTAAATGTGGAGGTTTTCTTATTCCACTCGAATGGTCCCTCCTAATAATATTTCAAGCTTTATAATAGAAGATAATCCTTTACACAAATGATAGATCAAACTAAAAATAAATTATAGAAGATAGTCCTTTAAGAGAGCATAACGACCACAAAAAAACATGAACATAAGTTATTTATAAGGATTTGAAAGACAATATTATCATCAAATACTTTTTTTTTGAATATTACAATATATCAAACCTTATATCTACTCTTTAACTCTTTCCTACTCTCACAAAGGGGTTCGAAACCAATGTAATTTGCTTTTTAATTTTTGAAAACCAATATTATCATCAAATACTTAGTAATTAATCTTAAACAATAAAATAAACATATTTATATAATTAACTCAATGTGATCTACTTTTTATTTTTTGAAAACCAACAATGTGATCTACTTTTGTTTTGTAGAAACTATCCAAATTTATAAATAAACTAAATTGTTAAGGTTATTGTTTAAATTTATTTAGTAGTATAGAAAATCACTGAAAACCTAAAATTAATGTTTATTTTGGCTGCAACAATTATGTTGCCTAAGAACAAGACAAGCAATATTCAAATAATATATTCTTTGTTACTACATCTATTTTGTTTTGTCCTACTCCTAACACTTGATAAATGGCACCAATTTGACATTTTTATTACTTCGGTCTTTTCATTGGATAATGGCATTTACGTAAATAAAACCAAAACAAAGGGCAAATATAAGTGTTTAACAGTAATAACGCCGCAGTGACTGTCCTTTCCCGATAAGCTCGCTGATTTGGCCGATAAATCCCACAAACTCGGATTTTCTCTCCTTTTCCATTTCACTTTCTCACTAACCAAACACCCCCCAACCCTAACACACACACACATATAAATAACCAAGTCCCCTCCTTTTTCCCGGAAAATCACACCCATCTTCCTCTTCTTCGTCACGCATTCTTCAGATAAAGAAGAGGAATCACAGCGAGTCCTCGAATTTCAAATCCGAGGATATTCCGGGAAAGTGAAATCCGAGGATTTTCCGGGAAAATGAAATCATCCACCCAAACGGTACTTTCTTGAATCTCTCTCTCTCTCTTGTTTAGTTACTGTTGATGTGTACTCTCCATGAACAGCAAATGAAGCTTTTTTTTTCTTCAATCAATTTTGCTTTTTTCTGCATTGAATTTGGATGCTGTTGAGCTGAAATTTACTGGGTATCAATAATGTGGAGCTAACATGTGCAGGAACAGGAGCTGGAGCAAGAAATGATCTTTGTTGTTTAGGTCTGAAGCTTGAAGGAGGGGCCAAAACCACAGATCTGAGAGCTCAACACCTGTAAAAAAGTAGGACATTTTAAAATTAATATATTAATTGATTTTCAATTTCTTATCCATTTTCCTGTGTGATTAATAAATTATTTACATATTTGTTGGTATTGTGTTCTTGAGAGAGTAATGGCAATAATGTGTACAACTTTTAGGGCTTTAAATACAAACCAAACAATCAATTACTAAAAACCCTAATCTAAATGTTGTGAAGAAAGAAAGAGAAGCTATAGCTTGAATCTGAAGCACAAAAGGCTCAGATCAAGGTACATATATACATATACATATAGGCTTTTGTTTTTGGGTTCTTATTCTCCAAAACAAGAGACCCTTTTGTGTTAAAAGCTCAAAACCGCCATTAAAGCCTCCAACTATAGTAGGCTTTAGATTAGCTATATAGGTTTTTATGTGATGAATTTATGTAAAGGTCAGATCTTTTGTGTAATAGAAACATTGTGTACTGTTTTTGTGTGGTGGTGAATTGCTGAATTTTTTGTAAGGATTGTTATTGCAAATGTTGAGCATCTGATGCTTTTCAATGGCTCTCTCTCTCTCTCTCTCTCTCTCTCTCTCTCTCTCTCTCTCTCTCTCTCTCTCTCTCTCTTGTGTTCTCATCTTTTGCTTTGGTGGGTTGTTGCAGGTTTTTTGAGAGGTGTCTGTGGGGACTGTGAACATTTCAGGCTTTGCTTTTGAGTCTCTCTCTGCAACTGCAAAAAGCTTAAACAAGAGAGAGATAGAGAGAAAGAGAGAGAGACCTGACTTGGACTGTGATATTGGAAGGGTAAAAAAAGTCTTTTTATCACTACAGAGCCAAAGTGGTCTCCGTGAAATCGTCATCAATGCAATAGATAGGACACACAGCCTCAACCCCACCTCCATAGCCAGACCTCAGAAACCCAAAACCCAGAACCCAGAAAAACACAATCTTCCTTTTCTCCTCCTCACAACCCCAAAATCCAGAAACCCCAAAAGCCCAGTTTCTTCAAATCTTCAATCTTCAATTTTTTTCTGGGTTTCTTTTTCCTTCAAAAAAGTTGGGATCTTGACGGCATGAAAGCGGCATGGATGCGGAGGAGATTCAGGTTCAGGTCCAGGGACGAGGTTGCAACAAGTTCCCGAGGATCGGCAATGGCCGGAAGATAGGTCCGCCGGAGGAGGAGGAGGTCGACGGCGGCGAGAACCGGCTGAGGGGGGGGCACGGCGCGTCGAGGATCATAAGGGTCTCGCGCGCCTCCGGCGGGAAGGACCGGCACAGCAAGGTGTGGACCTCAAAGGGGCTGAGGGACCGTCGGTTCCGGTTGTCGGTCACGACGGCGATCCAGTTCTACGACCTCCAGGACCGGCTCGGCTACGACCAGCCCAGCAAGGCCGTGGAGTGGCTCATCAAGGCCGCGGCTGATTCAATCTCCGAGCTCCCCGCCCTGAACCCCTCCTTCCCGGAGACCCCGAATCGGCCCGATTCAATGGAGGAGCTCGCCGGAGGAGAAAATGAAAATCACCACCAGGCCCAAATCAACAACAGCAACAATCAGAATAATCAGAGCCAGATCTCGATGTCTAAGTCTAGCAGCACATCAGAGACGAGTAAAGGCTCAGGCTTGTCGCTGTCCCGGTCTGAGGTTCGGGTCAACAGAGTCAAGGCGAGCCGGGAGCGGGCCAGGGAGCGAGCCAAAGGCGGCGCCAGCAACCCAATTCCCCAAAACTCCTTCACCGAGCTCCTCACCGCCGGAGCAGCATCAGCATCAGCTCCAATGGACTACTTCAGCTCATCAGGGCTTCTCGGCCCGTCATCATCATCATCCTCCAGGATGCAAGCTTTTCATCATCATTCGATCCCGGTCTCGCCCTACAATCACCACCCGGATCAGCTGCAGCAGTTCTCATTCGTTCCCGACCATTACATCCCGGTGGTGTCATCACAGGGCAGTGATGTGTACAACCTCAACTTCACGATCTCGCCCTCAGGCGGATACAGCAGTAACAGGGGGACCCTTCAGTCCAATTCACCGTCTTTTTTGCCTCACCATCACCTCCAGAGGTATGGTGACGGATCATCCAATGTACCCTTCTTCCTCGCCCCGGGGGAGAACAATCACCACCACCAGCACCTTCAGCAGCAGCACCAACACATCTTCTATGGGGACAGTAAGGAAAAAGAAAAGAACTGAACTTTCCATGGAAGATCCACATTCCATCTTCTACCTAGTAAGTTTCCTGCAAAACCCAACTTTTCTTTTCTGCATTGCATTGAATTCTGCAAATCAAAGTTCAAGTTTTTTTGTTTGTTCTCTGTTGATGTGCTTCTTTTTGGATTTACTTGTTCTTTGTTTGCACAATGACATGAAAACCCACTGCTTTTGCTTTCTTGGTAATCATAAAGGAGCAATTTTTATATTTGGTTTGGTTTGGATTGATATTATATAATTTATGTTTGGGTTTGATTCTTGGGGATCGGCTGGTTGTCTCCTCCTTTGTTCTCTACCTGGTTCCCTTCCCTCTAGCATTTGAGAGTATGACAGGTGTTGGTCAATGCTTGGAGACTCTAAATCTCCATGTCTCCTTCACCAAGGTGCAAGCTTTACAATAAGTAAAGGGCCTTTGGTGTGGGGCTTTAGGTTTTTTAGAATCCCAATTCTTTTTTCAGATTCTCCAACCTATTGCCCCTCACATGGACATTATCTGATTCATAACACACACATATAGTCCCTCCCCAATGACTGTTCCTGTGCTTTGTGTTGACCCCCATGCACATATATATGTTGCCAATATTGTAACTGTTACAGTAATTATCTTCAGGCATGAAGTCAATTTTTGTTGCTGTAGTTGTTAATACTATGAGTGGATTTTCCTTTTATTTTCAAAATTATGATGCTTTCAAAAGATTTATCTGAAAATGAGCACCATCAAAAAGTTCTCTAAACCATTACTTTCCTATTTATAAATGCACTTCATTTTTTGTGACTTTTTTAATGTTAAAATTATGCATATAATTATAAAGTGCAGTTGGCTACCATCCTCTCAATACAAAACAAACAATGGGATGTTAATGCATTTTCTACTAGTGTTTAAGGTGTGTGGAAAGTTTAAAAATGCTAATTGAGATACAATATTGTAACATTAAGTGTGAAAATGTGCCTGATGTGTTCAAGATAAGATACAGCATTAACTACTAATGTTTCAGATATTAACTAATTGAAGAGTAATTTTATAGATTAATGTGCTTCCTAGAATATATAATATATCCGAGTACATATGATACTGCCTTAGTAACATGTAATAAAAAAATCTACCTTTACCATTTTCGTGTAGAGTCAGATATATAAAATACATCAATGCTTTGAATATTGAGAAAAATGAAGATCACTTATAATTTATTGGTTTTAATCTCCATACATGTGATCATATTTGTCTATTAGAAGAAAATATTGTATTGGATATAAAAACATTGGTTTCCGCTTTGACATAAATAAATATGATATATCTTTGAGAGTTTATCCCACTAGAACCCAACTCTCCTCTAATGAGTTAAACTCAAACTCGAGCCTTTTAATTGGCAAGTTGTATATCAAGATTTGAGCTATACTATGATAAAGCAACATAAGACACACCCTTATGTAAAAGGGGCCTAATATTGTCGTCCAACAAAAGTTGAAAAAATTAAATGTGAGATACCACAACGAGACTCGAAGCATGTTCCTTTGAACCCAAGTTCAAGTGTTTAACCAGTTGAACTCGAGTCTTGATAACCCGAGTTTAAGTACTTGACTTGACCAGTTGCCAAATAAACTTTTGTCTACATGTTTTCATACATATTGTTAATGTTCATTTTTCTATGTCTTCCTTACTAGATGATAATTAACTCATGTAAAAACATTGCTGGTAATTAATGTCTATCCTCAAAATTGATTACAGCACAGTGGACAGTTATTTTTGAAAATTCAGGGTGAAAATGTAGGGACTGCATGTTTAGAGATATGTTATAATCTTGAGTATTGGTTTTTGCATGCATGCAGCACTGAAACAGCTGTTATTGACTAGACATCTCCACTGCATCTATATATAAGAGAAAACTGAGCCTAGCCTTACAATTGAATCATAAGAGTGTTTGTGGGAGCATTAACTTCATTATTAGGCTGGTTATGGTTTGTAATTTCTGTAAAGATAGGCTTCTACAATAACCTTTACACAATCTAGTATACAACTATTGGATATATCTTGAATGGAATTTAGACTTACTGAATAGGAAGTACTGTGGTCGTACTGACAACGATATGCTATGTTCCAGCTTTAGTGATATGGTGTGTGTGGGCCTAAACTTGGGGTTTGTGCTAGATTATGTTTATTGTTCCCTTTTCTGATCAGGGTGTACTATTGTAACCTAGCCGAAAACTTGGCGATTGTATTTCTCGCTCTGATAAAACTCTTTCCGATTGTTTGTTTGTGATTTTTGTAAATGAATCTCTCGTTACGATACAAACCATTGCCTATTTTGTGGTTTATGTGCAATTATCTTTCTCGCTACAACGTAAGTTATTACATATTTATTGCATTTGAGTTGGAAATGAACATAGTTAACTCAGAGTCTGTCTAGCCTACATGGCTTGATGCAAGTAGATGAAGCCAATATTTAGTGTTCTAGAAACTGGCAGTTCTTGTGAAACTTGCTATTTTGTGGAAGGCTTAAAGCTGGTTAATGCCCTAGTTTTTAGTAGCACATAGCAGAGAAGCTCTTGGATCTCGCTTAGAAATTACAGCTGAATATTCGTTGAATATGTCTTAATTCGATTCTTACTCTATCGAGATTAGCCAATATGATTGTCTCAGTAAATAGTCAACAAATCGGGATTCAGGGGAGAAGTGTCCAGTCTAGGGGTTTGAGGGCGTTAAAAGGCCCCTGGCCTACAATATATGATGTTCAGGCTTTAGTGATCAGGTCCGGTCCTAATTTGGCCGCCTTCCCTTGAATCAGGATCTCCCTTTTCTCCTACTAACATAACATATATGAACTTAACCGGTGATTTTTGTATTTCGATTCTCTATAGTAAGAAATTATCTCTTATGTTTGTGTGCATAATCAATACATTGTCGGTGAACCATATCAATTTGGTGTTTTTATAAACTTGCATTCATGTTTGAATTTATGTGAACTGTACTCTTTCTTTACTCGGGATCGATATTTCTAGTGACTCAATAATGCTGTTATGTGCATTAATGCATAACAATGTGTAGCAAATTTTGATGCAGGAAAGCGAAAGATCGAGAAACAGTCTCCAGAATCACGAGCGAATCCACGCCTTTCCTTAAACGAGGCAACGAATTGTTACTACGCTCTCAATCTGTTAGTACTTCTGCTTGTTTTTTTTTTCTTCTTCTCCGTGTTCTTTAAGCTTTTGCATCAAATATTGAAATATATATATTCATATCTATGCGTGCGAAGCATTGTGTGTTGTTTTGAGGAAATATGTAATATCTGACGATTTGATTGAGGTTTTATTCATTCCTTCTTCTCTATCACTGTCTTTGTATGTTCTTGATCTTGTCTTTGATCTAAATTTCAATTCAGTTTGTGGGATATGTGATGGATTGTTTCATATTTTCTCTCCGAAATGTGAATAGGTAGTTTTTTTGGCTGCTTATGTATTTAACTATTTATATGAAAAATTGTTTTGAATTCGTCTGGAATTGTTTCGATTCGACGAGATAGATTAGGGTGGAGACATTTTGGAGATCAAGATAAGATTCAATACTCTTTGTCAATCGGGTTGGGAATAGGGATGGCAAAATTCACCAAACTCCATGGAGGTCAGATGTCTCTAATCGGAACGGAATGGGATTGTGGGTCACAAAACCCATCTCGTACTATCCATTGCCATTTATATAGGGAAGTAATATGTCCTAAACTTGACGAGGACTCGATATTCCCAATTTGATTGAGGTAGAGTCAAGGATCACTAGATTGTCATGTACTCGCCATACTGTCATCCCTTTAGTATTGGGGTGACTATTGTTAACTACGGTTAGAACAATAGGTTGTCAATTATATTAAGGGGAAATTCCACTTTACTACTGTCAACTTAGCATATTTTCTTACTAAATTACGGTCGACTAAAAAGTGTGTCAATTCACTACGGAGAACTATTTTATGTTTCATCGTCATAACACCATTAGAGATTAGTATTAAATGATTAAATTGCCCCTATATAATATTTGATAGGTTAGGTTTTGAGGGCATTTTTTGATTTTGGATGAAATTTTGCTTTAATTTTGTGTGAATGGGTTTATGATTGAACAAATGGTGATGTGAGGGCTCGGATAAATTCAAACATGAATGCAAGTGTTTGAGATGACCCAATTGAGCGTGGAATAGAGGTCATTCTCATGAAATGAACTAGAGCTCATTCTCGTGACACGACGTGGTGGATGAGTTTAAGAGCGACCAGGGCGGTGCCGATTTCCCGACGACAGGCTGTAGTCAGGGTGGTGCCGATCTGCCGGCGACAGGCTGAACGCTTGTGTTTCTCACTGAAAAACAAGAGTAAGACGATCAACAGTGTTGGTGTATATATTTTTATAAGTTTTTAATACAAGGACTATTTTGGTATTTTTAATTTTTTGAATTTAATTCACAACTATATGTTCTGTAGTTATTGTTACAGATCATTTGAGTCATATTGGCATTTTCTTGTTGCTGAGTTGTTTCAGCATTTATTTTTCGGAAAATAGATGAATATTTATTAAATTATTCATAGAATAATTGTGTCATCAATTAATAATTGAGCTCCAACTGTAGTATTAAAAAGTAGCAATGCTTTATCAATTGATATTAGAACAAAGAGGACTTGAAAAATGAATGAAAGCATAAGGAACTCAACTAAGTGTACACAATATCATGTGATCCGCAGCAAACAAACCAGCTAATTAATAAATTTAAAAATGATAATATATAGAATAAGCAAAATATAATACCAATTAAATAAATCAAACAAAATAAATTATTATAATTATAATGAAAGAGAACTTTAGGTGAAAATAGTAATATATTAGTCCAACGTAGCAAGTAAATTTACATATATGAAAAAAATTGCAAAAACTCTTCATATGTTATTTCAGTTTTGCATTAACTCTCCATCTAATATGTTTTTCTTACAAAAACTCTCTGTCCACTTTGTATTTTTTTTGCACCGTTATTATAATTCCGTTAAAATAGACAGATATTTTCATAATCCTGAAAATACCATCACCACTTAGTGTATAAAATTGTAAAAACTCTTTGAATATATTATTGTATTTTTGTAGAGAGTCTCGGTGTAAAATGCATTTTTTGCACAATCAAGATCAAAATAATAAAAATAATATACATATAAAATTAAAATATTAATTAACTTATATAAAAGTAAATATTAAAAATATTTATATTTTTAATACAATCAAAATATTTATTTTAATGCAATACAATACAATCAAAAAATTTATTTTTATTATTTTAATATAAGAAAATTGATATTTTGTTACTTTTATTATCTTGATAGTTTAAAAAAATGTATTGTATGCTGAGACTCTCGGCAAAAAAGCAATAATGTATGAAGAGTTTTTACAATTTTATACACTAAGTGGTGAGAGTATTTTCGGGATTATAAAAATGTTTCAAAATTTCCGTCTTTTCGGCAGAATTATACTGATGGTGCAAAAAAATACAAAGTGGACAAAAAGTTTTTGTAAAAAATACAAAAGACATAGTGTTTCTACATAATTGAAATAACATAAGGAGAGTTTTTGCAATTTTTCCTTTTATATATAATCTAAGTGCAAAAATTATTTCATATTTTCAACACTTATCTAATGTAGATATTGTATAAATTATACACTTCCACCTATTCACTTATACTTTTAAATATATCTCTTTGTGTTACAATTATATATTAAGTGAAAGTGTAGAATTTCAGCTAAAGTAACTCATTTTCAATATATAGAAAAAAAATCATAGATGACTGAATTCTCTATATGATAGAGTTTGATTTGAGTTGCATAACCAAAACCCATCACCTTCTTTTTCTGCCCAAACAAAGAAATATCCAATGAGATGGCCATATGCTTCACTTCCTTTCTAGAGTTTTGGAGGAAACACATACATCACCAAAACGTATTTTATCCATTTTGGAACTAAACAAAGGATCATCCATAGAAATGTGTCTATTTCATTTAATATCCTAACTAATACTATTTTAGAGTTTGGAAAACATAATTGCATAATTGTATCGGTAACCTATTTATATTTATAATTACAAGGGAAATTGCACAAAACCATGTTAAATTGTACAATTTTTATATAGAACTGCGATAAACAAAAAATAATAATAATCATCGCGGTTAACTTTTTTTGTACAATTAGCCAGGAGGAGGTGGAGAGAGAGGAAGAGAGAGAGTGTGTGTGTGAAGAGGGCATATATTTGAAAATGAAATGAATAGTTAAGGGCATTTTAGTCATTTCACATGTAAAAAATGTTATAAACTAATAGAATTGGACGGAAAGTGTAAAGTGAAAATTTTGCACATCTTAGGCGTAGCCTTCTGAAAAAAAATAATTCTAGGGGTGTCATTTGAAAAACAACAATATCTAGGTGTAGCCACATGGAATTATCCCAAAAAAAATTTAATGTTTGACATCACCTGAGTGATGTGTAACTAGGGCTGTTCACCGAGTCGGGTCGGGTATACCCGGCTCGGGTCGTACCCGACTCGGTTTGAGTCGTGTCTGAAAAGTCACACC
>JAYMTP010005680.1:0-13049 GCA_036897365.1 Geranium brycei | reverse complement strand
TTCATGAACAACGAAAAATTGTGTCATGATCAGAACTTTTATTTAGTTTCATGAACTACCAAAAATTGTGTTATGACTAGAATTTTGTAATTAATTTCATGACCAACACTTTTTAA
This sequence comes from Geranium brycei, assembly GCA_036897365.1. Classification (NCBI taxonomy): domain Eukaryota; kingdom Viridiplantae; phylum Streptophyta; class Magnoliopsida; order Geraniales; family Geraniaceae; genus Geranium; species Geranium brycei. Next base: position 12,933 of record JAYMTP010005680.1, on the reverse strand, counting down.
TTTGTTTCATGACCAATATATTTTCCAATTTTTTTTTATTACTTTCATGAACGAACATAGATCATGTCCAAAACTTTTATTTTGTTTTATGAACAAACAAAAATTGTGTCATGCCAAAAACTTTTTAATTAGTTTGATGACCATTAATTTTTAATTTGCTTCATGATTAGAAGATTTTTTTTTGTCTCATTCGCTTTGTTTGGATGTTAGATTTCAGTTCCCATGTAGTTCTTTGAAATGTTCGACACCGTAAAATGAGTGATTATACTCTTCTATGAACTTCACAATCATGTACTAGATCTGGAAAACTCATGCCCGAATGCGGTTTAATGTGCTCTGAACAGAATGTCATGTAATCACCATGAATATCAATTATCCATCTTGATTCTGTCAATAAAACAATTTCTTTTATGTGATTTAACCAATATATATGCACTAAAAATCATGACGTGTTGATCATATTTTCATGTCAAAAATCAGTAGCAGAATTGTAATACTGAGATTGATGGTTAGACCTAATTGGGGTGCATATGCATCGTCGACGATAATATCATTCATGCCAAGAAGAGCTGCAATATGAATCGATTCGTTAATTAATATATATATATACCTGATTGGGGTGCATATGCATCATCGACGATAGTATCATTCATGCCAAGAGGAGCAGCAATATGAATCAATTTGCTAATATAATATATATATATTAGAAGTTGCATATGAACAAGAATGGCTATTTATACAACAAACCTTCGATAGTATATATATATAAAAGAAGTTGCAGATGAACAAAAATGGCTATTTATACAGCAAACCTTCGATTGTTGTTTCATCGTCGACTATCAACTCATCGTCGATCATCGGTTCATCTCTGATCTCAGTCATAGCCTCCATTTTTGCTTTTCTACAAATGAGCAAGAAAGTCTTTCAAAATGACAATATATAGAATATTTGAGTTTATCAATCCCGTAATTATAGGACAATTTCACATTAATTAATTACCTAAAGACATGAATGCCCCTGTTGACTAGTTTCAGATTGTTTTTGCGTCAGTTTTATTCATCATCATCTCATCCGTCCCTTTCTTTAATCCCATGGCTACAGACCGTTCTAAGATTTGTATAGCAAGAACAGTTTGTAGCCGAGTCCTTCCCCCATTTTCTATTACCTGGTATAGGGATCTAGTTCCCAAAACTGTAAGCGCGATTCCATCTTGTTCTAGCCCATACGCCCGCTTAACGGATCATGAACACCCCTAATTAACATGTTTTCATCAAATTGTGAACACAGTTTCATCGAACAAAATTTCAACATGAACAAAGTTCCAACGAACCTAAACATGTTTTCATCCAAATATATAAATAAGTTTCCATCAAAATGTGGTTTTCATGTAGAGATCTCAATTGTATGTGTATATACTTGTTGACCATTGCTCATACAATAACACAATTTGGTTCAAATTTTCAAGAAAAATATATTCCACGAAACAAAAATTATTAAACACAAACTTACGCCTCGTCACATAATAATAATTCATCTATTTTAATCAATTTAAAATGTCAGGACAAAGAAAATGAAGAGAAAATGGATCAATTTATTTATTTAATTATTTCATTTTGGGTTTTAAATCGACCACAATTTCTCAACTCGGATCATAAATAATTTTCATTACCAGCGAAATAGAGTTAATTATACAAATTGTAACCAGTTCGGTCCTACTAGAACCAAAGAACCACCCGTCAAGTGCCTTTGGTTCCGGATCTTGTTTCCCAAAATCGAGAACTGTATGGATCAGTTGAGTTCGGTTCTAGACCGGTTCAGTCCGATTCTGAAACCATGAACACTAGGACTCTTATATTCAAAATTGAACAAAATTGTTCTCTTCTCTTTACCTATTTAGGTTCTGTCCGGTCCAAAACAAAGAGCTACTCTTCTTCATTGCTGCAACCAATGGTTAATCTCAGTCATTCCTGAATCAAAAATGTTCACAAAATCAAAATCACAATATAGGGTAAATTGCAAAAAGTAGCGGTTAACTATTCAATTTTTGCAAAAAGTGTCTGCGAACTTTCTTTATTACAAAAAGTAGCTGTAATCTCATGTTTTTTGCAAAATGTGTAATTGTCAGAAAATGACCCTGAAATTAAAAACTACAAATTTTAAAATAATTTTTTTTCCGACTTGAGGCTTGCCTATTTCTCTTTTCTCCAACCGCTTAGTTGGTATGAGTCCCCCTTTTCATCGTCGTGTTATCAAGCGATGGGCCGGTGATATTCAATCGAAGAGGAAAACCGACGAGTTCAAGTTGGAAAAAAATTGTAAAATTTTTTAAAAAAAATTCAGGGGTATTTTTGTTATCTTTAGACAATTATACATTCCGCAAAAAAATTGGTAAGTTCGCAGCTACTTTTTTCAACAAAGAAAGTTCATGACAACTTTTGTAATTTTCCCCAAAATCTGTCATACATAACTGTTATAAGGTATCATAACAACAAGAGAAAGGTAGAGACTCCCTCCTAACCTGAGGGCTCTTCCAATTCCAAGATTGAATCATTTCTGATTCCCAACTAATTCTGAAAGCATTAGGTCTTGGCGATCGATGCACGAAATATGACTAATTTTTTACTCGCAAAATCGACACATCCGGTAACCTTTTCTTTGAATGGACTGCGTTAACTTCACTTACCGTTGTGAATGACTGCGTCGGGCACGAAAAAAACATAACATGTTCAGATACTCTATTTAGGGAAATAAATCTGCAATCAGTGTTGACATTAAGATGGGTAGAGTTTTTAGTATCAACTACAAATGCATCACCTTCCAAAAACATCAAAATATAAAAGGGTCATATAGGTGCATTTATCTATGGGAAAATTACAAAAAGTTGTCAATGAACTTTTCCAATTTTGTAAAAAGTGGCCGTGAACTTACCAACGTTTTGGAAAATGTGTAATTTTGTCCAAAAGTGACAAAAATACCCCTGGAATTAAATTTTTTTCCCAACTTGAACTCGTCGTTTTCCTCTTCTTCGACTGAATATCACCCGTCCCGTCGTTTGATAACACGACGATCAAAAGAGGGAGTCATACCAACTAAGCGGTTGGAGAGGAGAAAAATAGGAGAGCCATTATTAATTTTTTTTAAAAAATTTTAGGGTCATTTTTTTTTAACAAAATTACACATTTTGCAAAAAAGTGAAAAGTTTACAGCTACTTCTTGCATTAAAGAAACTTCACAGCCACTTTTTGCTAAAATTGAATAGTTCACCGCTACTTTTTGCAATTTACCATTTATCAATTACAGTTAAAACCCTTGAAATGATGTTGTCTTTGAGTCTTAGATATTCTAAAAGCAATTCTCAAAGGGCCGAGTATCCACAAGTTACGATGGAACCTGCCCTACATGATCGGTTAAGATACCATGTAATATAATCACTCAGGAATCACAATCCTTGTTCCTTTTCTCTATGAAAGGAACGCGCATATGACTATTTCAAGGGGATGGGAGTGTAGTGAGTACGAGAATAGGAGTGAACGGATTTTAATACACAAACGGAATAGGCGGCGCCATTCCCTTAAAATTAATCCAAGTGTTGCCTTATAGATGAAATTCACGCCTTTAATGGGATGTGTCATGTGTGTATCCAATCCAATATAGCAAAATTGGAAAACAAGCCTCTAAAAGAAAAATTAATAATTAAAAGGTTGATTGTTCTGAAGGAAAGATACATTAAAACCAAAGATACCCATTTCTATTGATCCCAATAGAAACATTTATTCTTACTAAGCAGGAAATATAAAAGAGACGAAAGCTACAGATGAAGCGATAAATCTAAACCATCTTCATTTTCCTCCTCAGCAACAGAAGGACTCGCAATCCCAGAAGTTGGATCCTCCACAACCTTAAACACGGGCATCCGCCTCTTCTCAGCCTTTTCTTTCCCCGCTCGAGAGCTGGAGCCAACCTTTGGCCTTTTTGACCCGATCATCAATTCAGCATTCACCGGTTCATTTTCATCGCCCAAATACGGCCTCTTGCTTCCATCGGATTTCGTAATGCTACTATTGTTACGCTGCACGAGTTCGTCTATATCTGGGCTATGACACCGGTTCAGAGGCAAGAGACCACGGGTGGTAGGTTCTTTAAGGAAAGGGGGTTGATCGGAGTCTATGTCTTGATAAGGATACTTGACACCAAGGAGAGGAGGAAACGGAAGGTTAGTGAGGTCGGGATAATGAAAGTTCTGCGGGGCATCTGCAGAAGGGGGAGACATAGACATACCGCCCGAGCACGATTGGATCTTGTTGATGTTATACGGGAACGCCCCGTTAGGGCCCAGACACGACGGATCCATAGGGAAACCGATGATTGGGTTGTTCCCGAATGGAGGAATCGACGGTGGCTGAAAGCGCCGGGGAGACGAAAGATTCGGAGACATGATATACTGACAGTTGAGATTCAAGAGGTCGTCCTCAGAGAAGCTCGCAACATTCAAATCGCCAATTTGATTGTGAGGGGTCACCCCGTTGCAGACGGTGCCTGTATGGTTCTCGGATCCCCCAAAGGGATTGTCGGTTTGGTTATGAGGGATGGAACTAAAATTCGGGGAACTGACGCCAATGGAAGTACTGGAATCATCGGGATGGAACTTCATATGGCTGACCAGGGCAAGGTGACTTTTGAACGATTTGCTGCAGAAGATGCACATAAAGACAATACGCTTCTCGGTATTTTCTTTATTTGAAACCAAGAGGCGATTCATTGCTAAGAACTCCTAAAAAGGTATCAAAGCTAGCAAGTGAAAGGAAAACTTATGACAAACCTACTCAATTGCACTTCCTTTTATATCCATTTCACAAGGGCAGCCCCGATGGGCGGAGGTTATGGTAATTAATAAATACGACAAGATTAATAAACTCATATAAAACAATGAATAAAAAAATAGAAACCGTAGAAATGCGACAAAGCCACCATAGAAGGTTCATGCAAACGAGTGTTAAAGTAACGCTTTCATCATAATCAAGGTTTATAGTAGCCACATATTTCTATAGAAAGTATTTTAAACTATATAAAAACGAGCACCATACCTGTGTACATAGTAAAACCGATGTAAACAGGTAGTCATGGAACCTGCCAAAAAACCCGAGTGGCATCAGTTAGGGAGCAATTTTGGAAGGTAATTAAAGAGAGAATAAAAGGTAAGCCCATAAAAGCCCGACTTTCGGTAACTTAAAAATTATATTATATCATATCAGATAAGTTCAAATGATGTTGATTGCGCGGTAGTTACAAATCAAAAGTCTCAAATGATATACACGCCATGGAGAAAAATGGAAATGAAAATAAACCATTTACACACAGTTCATAATAATGTAAGAATGGTTAGTCCTTCAAACTTTGAATTATTAAAAACGAGCATTATCACATATCCACATGGTTTGTGTGTGCTTGCAGCTTTATCAAAATCTACATTTCGTTTTTAACGTTAACAATTCAAGAGTGACAAGTTTATACTAGTTAGATGATGTTGCATAGTTCCGTAAACCTTTGTCAAGAAAAAGATAGAATGTCATATTTTTTGAAGGATCACAATTTGATTATACACGTGAACACGACCTGTGTTTCATAGTATGAAGCTATATAATCCGCCATGAACCAAAACATTATATTTTAGGGGAATATCGGTAATTTCAAGTTGCGTAAATTGCAAAAAGTAGTTGTGATCTATTGAATTTTTGCAAAAAGTGACTGTGCACTCTTTATTGCAAAAAAAAAACTCTAAACTTATAATTTTTTCTGCAGAATGTATAATTTATTCCAAAAATGACAAAAATAACCCTGAAATTAAAATTTAAAAATAACTTTTTTCCAACTCAAGCTCGACTATATTTTCTCTTCTCCAACCACCAAGTTGGTCTGACTCCCCCTTTTTATCGTCGTGCTATCAAGCCACGGGCCGGTGATGAATGGTTATAAGTACTATGTATAACAATATCATTATAAATGTTTATCATCGACTGTGAGAAGAAAATTGTCCAATTAGGTAGTAACAGTGGATATTTGAACTTGAAAGTGAAAATTGCAAAAAGTAGCTATAAACTATTTTTTATTGCAAAACATAGCTGGGAACTTGCCAATTTTTTGCAGTGTAATTTTGTCCAAAAACGACGAAAATACCCTCGTAATTATTATTTTTTAAAAGTAAATGATTTTTTCCAACTTCTTAGCGTACAAGGGTTGTAATTGTTACGTGTGTGATATTCCAAATGATTCTAACTGATCAATAGTTAGCAGTCCTGTGATGGGCTATTGCTATAAAATATATGTTTTGAAATCTTACACAATACAGCATGTATTCGAGGACATGGAGAGTGGAGAAGAAACTTGATGCAATGACGCAAGAAGCATCCATGAGACAGTTACTGACATAACTGCAATTTTCTGCAGATACTGCAGAAGCTGGTATTTTTGTAATTCGGTCTACTATGATGCCTGTAGCTTATTGGTCTACAAGTGAATGGTTCACATTATTGTTTGGTAAAAAAAAAAGAAAATTATACACAGTGTTCCACAACTGAAAATGATTAGAAAATAGCGTCTAAAACCTGTATTGACAAGTCATAAGCCTGGAACTATCATCAAAGTGAATCAAGCATAAGAATAAAAATATCATATAAGGAAACCAATTGTTGTTTCCCTTTGTATGGACAACTACATACTGAACTTTATGCCACTAAAAATATTTTATGATCTAAATATTTTATATCGAAAAGGATGAAAGAAAAAAACCGTCAATTTTTGTGTAGAATATTGAATCCAAAATTGCACGGGAAAGAAATATGTCAGCTGGTAAAACTAGGGAATATTCAGCAGAAAATAAACGGAAAGCATCACTCTTCTGAAGCTAGATAATTGAAGAAAAATTGTAAAGAAAAATATATTGATAATCATTTATAAGCAGTAAACTAAGTCTTTTGAAGCGTGCCATTTTTTCGAACCAATAAGTTAATGGCATCATGAAACACTGATAAATTAAGTACAGTTGGTAGAGACCCTACGTTACCTTGACAAAGCAATACCCCAATTATCTTGACATGAATGCCACTTGCAGGTTGTGTCACTTTAAAAGGCAATCTGTAATTACCGAAAGCCAAAATCAGTACGTTAATTTCTTCCTAACAGGCCATAGGAGGTGATGACAAGGTCGTAGCAAAAGTTAAAAATCCTACTTTGGATAGGTGAAGTGCGAGACATCAGACTGCTAGAACATGTTATCATTTTGTCTAAAAAAAATTGAACAATACAAACAATATAGTTTCTACAAATACTTGAAATACAGATAGTTTAGTACTCACACTCTAACAGACTTCTTATGCTTTCAAGACTTGCTTAGGCTGATACACAACAAAAAAGAAGAGAGTGTAGAGTCCAGTTCAACTGCAGCTGACTTTGTGTACTTTCAATACACGTCGTTAAGAAGGAATGTGATTTTTTCTTCTTCTTTTTTTAGACAAAAGGACGGTAAACAAGCACCAAAGGTTGTACATTTCAGCAGCATATAGGCATAGAACAACAATACTCTAAAAAGAAATCAGAGCACCTTGACAAACCCCTCTAACAAATTGAACTATCATAAGGTCTCTTTCAAGAACAACAAAACTGACTAATCAACAATGTTCTAAAAAACACTAGGTGCTAGTCGGCAGATAGGGCCTTTGGGGAATAGTCAGGGATAAATTGGAGATTAATCGGGAATTAAAAGGGGGTTAATCGGACTACTCGGGGATTCTTAGAACACTGCTAATTAAAAATGATCCTTTGAAATAGACTAGCTTCTAATCAATTGAATTTGAAGCAAAACAGGGGTCCCGAGCCCCTTATGATCAATCCAAGTTACAATCAATAATCCAAATCACTAAAAATGAGAACTTTTAATTCTGGTAAACAATCGAATCGTACCCTATCATGGGTTGCCTGCAAAAGGGGCAGTTAGGGTTTATCTCTGCCACTTTTGCAATAGAGAATTTACCCTAGAATAAAATGAAACCTACAAGTAAATGTGACCCTGTCAGCACAACCCCAACAAGCATAAACACTGAATCTCCAACTACACCCACAAGAAAATAAAAATAAATACAAAAATTAAATGAGGGTTTTTGTTCAAATCTCTCTCTAGATACTGTAGCACAAAACCTAAACACACAAAAAAATTACTTTTTTTTCTGATTCCTCTGAACGCTGAAATTAAGCTCAAAGAACAAACACACAAAAAAAATCCCATTGCTCTGAGATCATCTAATCACTGAAATGGAGCTCAAAATCACAAGAAAATCAAAACCCAGAAACTGAAATTAAATCACATACAAGAGGCGTGAGAAGAACCTACTACGGCGCCGCCGCCGCAGATCGGCTCCGACCGGAAGAGTCACAGTGAAGAGGCTCGGCTCAGCTCCACCGTCACGCAGTGACACACTCTTCACTCTTCTACAGCTAAAGATCGGATGGGCCCAATAAGGCAATATCGGGTATATACCACAAAAAGCCCATATGAAGGCCCAAACAATGGCCCAAAAAAGATGTAGGAGAGTAACAGAGAACACACTAAGCCTAAGCCCAAGGATATGGGTATAAGAGTAATTTACAGCCCAAGATATTTTCTCGGTCACTTGGAGATATTTTGGGTATTAGCGCACAGAAGACGACAAAAGGCCCGCCTTTTGGGGCCCACCAACCGATAATCACGTGACTATGGGTCCCGCCTTTTAACCCACCCCGTAGCCGTAGCGAACCAAGGATCAGGGTCAAGCTCGTCGCCAAACAAGGCCAAAGCGCATTTTAAGCCCAATCCCCTATATCTTCCTAACATCCACCCAATGCGCAGTGCGCACCGTCTCGACCCCTATAAAACGACACTCCGGCGAGTGTTCAAAACCGTGCTCTCTCAGAGGTTGATTTGGTAAAATCACCTCTTTTTCTCTCATTCTCTTATCATCATCGCGAGTTTCTTAGGGTTTCTTAGAGGTTCAACAATGGCGTCAGCTGATGTTGAGTACCGTTGCTTCGTCGGAGGGCTCGCATGGGCCACCGACGACCACGCCCTCGAGCAAGCCTTCAGCCAGTTCGGCGAGGTCGTTGAATCGAAGGTCCGTTTGGTATCAAAGGATCGAATCCGACCTGACCAGATCTAGTTCTCTTTCTTCAAATCTCTCTGTGTTACTGTTCTGTGTTACTTGATCTGTTCTGTGTTCTCAATTTGTTACTATCTGTTACTTTTATTACTCTGCCGCTTCATAGGTACGTCTTCGTTCGTGAGAATCGATCGTCGAACATATACATTGAGCAGATCTGTACCGGATCTGCGTTTTTTGTGAAGTTTGTGTCCAGATCTGACGATTTCTTGTTCGTTCTTGTTCAGATCATCAACGATCGCGAGACCGGGAGGTCCAGGGGCTTCGGGTTCGTGACCTTCTCGAACGAGAAGTCGATGACCGACGCAATCGAGGGGATGAACGGCCAGAACCTCGACGGGCGCAACATCACCGTCAACGAGGCCCAGTCCCGTGGATCCGGCGGCGGAGGCGGTCGCCGTGAGGGAGGCGGCGGAGGAGGATACCGCGGAGGAGGCGGAGGCGGTGGATACCGCGGCGGAGGTGGCGGCGGATACGGAGGAGGAGGTGGTGGTTACGGTGGCGGAGGAGGTGGCTACGGCGGTGACCGCGACCGTGGCTACGGTGGTGACTCCGGCGGGTCTCGGTACTCGTCGAGGGAAGATGGAGGTAACTGGAGGAGCTAGGGTTTTAACTGTGGTTGAGAATTTAGCTTCTTCTTCGTTTAGGAGTGAGTGATTGGTTCTCTGTTTCTGTTCTGTGGTTTTGATCTGTTTCTGTTCTCTGATCATCATCAAATTCACTCTTGTATGAGAGGGTTTGGGTCTCTATGTTACTGTTCTTGTTCTGGGTTTAGCTTCTGAAGCAATGAAATTATAAAGTTCTCTTTCTCAGCGTTTTATTATTTTGTTATGCACTCAATCTATTTGAGATGTTGACTGAATCAGAAATTCAATTCACTTCCCAGTTACAATTTCTACTTGAAAATGTGAAATGTTTTCTATAAACATTCTCTTTGAGATGTGGTTTTGCTTTCAAAGGATTAGTCTGTTAAAAGGAGTTATCAATGTATAATTAATTGGCTATTAATGGACATGGGCAAATAGGGCTTTTGTACAAGGTTGATTAAATGAAAAAACTTATCTATCTCAACGATAAACGATCTCCATGAGTGTATCTCTGGTGCGCCTCCGGAACGAGGCCGGCTAAACCAATCATTGGAGAAACAACTAAAATTTCATTTTAAACCAAAAGCATATTCGTCTTTTTACTTATAATTTTAAAAGATTTCATCCAAATTGTCAAGGGGCTTTTGATATGTATAATTTTTCCTGAGTATATTAATCAAGTTAATTAGAGATGGTACATAATTTGTGATAGTTATGTGTTTTTATTTTATTTTATCAAATTACAAATCTTATTAGGACACATTCAAAAATAATGTAGGTTTAGTGATCTCTCTCTTACTATTAAATAGAGATATTTCGTTGGGTTAGAGGATTATTTCCTTCCTATGAAACATCGAGTTTGTGTCATCCTCACAAATCAAGAGAGTTTTTGTGATTTTCATTTTTCGATTAAAAGTTGAATCTCGTTGGGAGTGGCTATGGGATAAGAGTATTTTGTCTCTCAAAATGGCAACATGACGGAATCTTATGATTCATTTTTTATTTAAATCGGAAATATTGGATTTTTTCGGAGTATTTTACCTTTTTTCGAGACAAAAGGCAGTGAGGTGAGTTTTGTGATCCCCATTCTTGTCGGGTGAGAGTGGCACTGGTTCAAAATAGATTTTGTGATATCTATCTGCACCATGTCGGATTGGGATATCCAATTCGAATGGTAATTCTAGAGTTTTTCATTTAAATTTGAATATATTGTCTAAAATTTTACTCCACTAAATGTATAGCGTTTTTTTATTCCTATCTTGTGGTTTCTTAATTTCAAAACCAAAATTGGAGACTCTTAACTATACCTTGCAGAAGGAGTTTTTTAGTTTGGATCGGTGTTCTAAAAATCATCGACTTGTCTAATTAACCCTCAACTAATAATCTGTTACGACTAATTCCCGAGTCCCTTTTCGCCCAACCATCATTTTTTAGAGCATTGGTTTGGATCATCAAGAAGAAGCGGCGCAAAGACAAATAATTTCTACTTGTCTAATTTGAAAACCAATAAACATTGGATTGATTTAAAAAAGAACACTGTATGTATAATACAAAGAACAAAAACCAGATCTGACGATCCATCAACAGAAACCAAATCCAAAAAAACTCAGATCAAATCTACCGATGATACGGCGTCGCCTGAGCTCTGTTCCTCCTCTTCTGCAGAAACTGCTGCAACGACCTCTTCATCGACATGCCTCCCGGGCTCATGCACGCCGGCGATCTCGCCGCCGCCGAGTCCGGCGATCCTGCCACCGGCGTCGGCGACGCCTCCACCTCCCTGCCCGCGAGCGTCAGGATCGCCCTCGCCTGAAGCTTGGTCACGTCCGTCACGCACACCCTCCCGCCGTAGAAGATCGTCATCGTCGCCTCCGCCGCCTCTTCCCGGCGGCGATCGCCGGAATCCGCCGCCGAGCTCGCCGGAAGCAGCTGGAGCTCCAAATTGCAGTTCCTCCTCATCTCCGGGGTATTTTCGTAATTTACTAACCTCGAATTGAGATTTTCTCTTCCCTTCTTCTCTTTGTATTTTGAATCCTGAAACGAAATGTGTGAGTTTGGGTTTGTGGAGGAAATGGTTTTTATAGGTGGCCGGAGGGCAAAATCGTCATTTCGGGGGGAATGATTTTGTTTCTTATTGAACACGTAACGCACGAGGTTTTGTTTCGCACGTGTTAAATGATTTTTTTGAATTTTTTTTGTTTTGGGTGAGCTGGTAACCGAAAAACGGCTAGTTGGGTTTGAGCTGTAGTGGTAAAAGCGTAATTTGTTGGCGGTTTTATGATGTGTTGATTGTTTTGTGTGTTTATTATGATATTATTATTGTTGTTGTTATGGAATGGACTGTGGACATGTGATTGACTAATTGGAGTCTTGTTTCGTTTTCACTTCTTCTTGTATTTGAATTTGGTAAAGCTATTTGTCAATCACTGTTTTGAGGTACACTTGTTGTCTTATGGAATGGATTGTTCACATTTTTTTATGGTACAAGTTGGAGGAAAGTGGAAACCATGGATAAAGATGGCTGATTACAGTGTTTGGTGATCGATATGTACATGTACGTGTTTGACGATGTATTTGTTATTTTAAGTGTTTACATGGTGTGTATGGTTTATTATATATGTAACTATACCTGGCTGCTCAAACATAGCTAACAGGTTTCAATTTTAATTGAGATAAATTCAAGTGACTTATGAAGTAAAAGAACTAAAAAGCTTCAAACATATATAATATATGTTGTAGAAAATGTATTGAATGTGGGTTAAGATGCCACAAATATTAATTATTTGAGCCAAGACATTAAGTGAGTAAAGAAGGAGAAGTGTATGGACAATTACTTAGTAAAAATAGAGCAGAAAAGAGAGTCTCGGGTGATGAATTTGGTGCAACTTGGAAGACTTACAAGATGCCCTTTTATAGGGAAAAATGGTAGGGCCATGCATGGACACATGTCCTCATGCATGTGAAATAAGTCACTACTACACTATCAATTCATAAAACAAGGGAAAAGACTTGATGATGGATTGGACAACACAATGGTGGTGGTCATATTAGATTTACAACACTTCCCCTTGGACACCACAATTCATAAATAATTATGTAGACGGTGTTGGACGTGCTTAATGCTGCCTCGTTAAAAACCTTTTCAGGAAAACCCAGTGGGA
>JAYMTP010005679.1:0-13049 GCA_036897365.1 Geranium brycei | reverse complement strand
TTTTTGTTGGGATTCGGGATTCTTCGTCGTGGACGGAGAATATTGTCATCCTGTTGTAATTAGTTTAAATAATAACATATTTATGTAAATATTTTAATTAATTATATATATTTCTAAAAAATTCTATTTATACAAATAAAGGCTCGAGTTATATGAGAAGTTATAATTGCATTGCATGGATATTATGGTGACAATTCGCCATGTTAGGCGTTGTCCTTTCTATTAATATAATTGGGTTTGAATTTTTGTGGGTCCCTCAAAAATACTTGCTATATTTAGTGCATGCATGATTACCCATTATTTTGACACATAGGAAAGTTTGAGATATATGAGTTACAAATGAAAAGGAGATTTAGAAGAATAAAATGTGATTATGTCATCTTTGCACTATGGGTTATAAAATTATGATCTATCTACTGTCTAGCAACTTAATTCTTTTTGGGGTTAGTTCTCTAATACTATTATAATATTGTATGGTTATGGTATGATTTAGTAATATTTATGGTTTCGTTTTGAATTGGTTCAATTTGGTTTTACGAAAATAAAATTGAAATTTAATTAGTGGAACTCAGTTCGGTTCGGTTTTGAATATGTCTATTTTGGTTTGATTTTTATGAACCGAATTTCATGAAATTTTCATATTTTAGACCGTTTTGATTTATCATATTTTAAACCAACATCTCGAGTACACTTTTGGCCGATCTTGACTTATTATTTGATTATTTATAATTCGAAAAATATTTTTAGGCTAGATTAATAAAGATCGATGACTTAAAATAAGTCATGTGACAAAATCGACCGGTTTTCAGTTCGGTTCAAATTTTTATCGGTTTTCATTGTATAAATTGAAACTCAGCCAATGGACTAAATCAAAGTGGTTCTATTCAGTTCGGTTATTTTTTTTGGGTATATTTGGCTGATTCAGTTATTTTTTGGCAACCAAAAAAACAATACTTAATGGTTAATGATTGCATATTCATGATTGAGAATTGTTATAACATAATAAACGGATATAATCTCTAAAGACTGAGCGATGATTAACTGGCGACTAATAAAAAAATTAATTAAATTATTTAATAATTAATTAAAACTGAAAAGAGATTAATAGAGGATTAACCATGTCGGTTGAATTTTCTTAGAAAACTATCAATATATACTAATTTAAAGATTCCTTTGCTACAAATACAAGAGTAGAAAGTGAAAATTATTGGAAATGCATAGAGGAAGTGACATGAACAAAAGCCTCTTCTCTACAAGGAATGGTGAGGCCTCCCATGGGATGGTCAAACCCAAACTCTTCCTCTGACCTCCTCAACAAGGCTTGGAATGAAGGATGGTTCAAGTACTTCAATGGAACCACAAACCTCTTCTTTTGTGCCTCTCCCACATAAACTGCAACATGCCCTTTTGGGACCTCAAGGTGGTGCTTGTTCCTAGTACTTGGAGATTGTGCTTTGAGGATGTTCTTTGCACCCACAAGAATCATGGTTGGAAATTTCAAACCCATGTTGGGATTTGGGATTGAAGTTTGGAGATTTTTTTTTTCTTGGGTTTTGGAGTGTAAGAAGATTGAGGGAGCTTATGTGTGTTTGGAGGTAGAGTTGGTGCTTAGTTTCTATTTATAGATAGTGGTGTGGTGAGCTATGGTTTGTGCAAGTGGAGGGGTTGAGCAAAGATGGTGTGAAGAAGAGATTGGTGGTTGTGCAAGTTTTTTTTTTTGGGTTCCACCTTCTTTTTCAAGGTGGGACCCGCGATACAGACAAGTCGAGTGAGTTTGAAGTCAGTCGATAATAGCATGTTTATTATTGATTTGAGTAATGAATGATTCGTGAAGTTTAGATGATTCGTTCAGACGATTATGAACCACTAGCGTTAACGCGTTACGAATCATTTGTATGGAGCTAGTAAGCAATAACTCATGTAGGTTTATTTACTTGAAATATACTGTTATTGTTTCTTGTTAGAACTTACTCGAACTCTAACAAAAAACGAAGTTACACAACTTGATCAAATTAGTTGGAAGCGAATTAAGAGTTATTAACATTAACGCTCGACGACCCAGTTGTTTAAATCCAATAAAAATTCACGCGACTTTACTTATTAAGCTCTATCACCTTTACGTCATATCAAAATTTACTTTAAATAGAAGTTTAACTTACGAACAATTTTATATATTTAAAATTTTGAACTCTACCAGGAGTAGCGATCTATAATTTACATTATTCAGTTACGAGTTATTAACATGAACGGCCGAAGACCCACTTGTCTATAGCCATCGACAGCTCACATGGCTTTGCTCATTGAGATCTACTGTTTCTCAATTACCATTTCTCAAGCCATCTTTATGAAACTAATGGATCGACAAAGACTAGGTAGACCCACTCCATGGTTTTCTATGTATTTGTCCAATAGCAAATGAGAAGAGATTAGACATTGTGAAACAGTGTGAAGAAAATAAGGAGCAACATGTGCATGTGTGATTGTTTATGAATTAGGATATAAGAAACTCATCCACCTTCTAACCTAGATTTTGTGCACCCAATTGGAACAATGTAGAAGATTGTAAAAGATAATGTATCTTCATTAGGGTTTGGATCTACCTATGTCATATATGTAACAAATTTATCTCATTTTTTTATTTTTCGTTTGATGGCATACTAAATAAAGAAAGACTATAATGTCAGACAAGTCATGAAACAATAAAATATCTCAAATTACCAACTTGAACGTGGCATGGTGGTTGACACTGTTCGCTCTTTGACTTCACCGAACTAGAGTTCGAGGCTCAGCAAAAATATTTAGATGGGAAACTCAATGTCTACTATTTACGTGAACTGAGGTAGAGTGATTTTTTCTTCTTCTGAAAATGAGAATGGCAATCCAACATCCCTAAATCTTAATAGTGTGTTTGACTTGCAAATGTACTCAAATGTTATCATCGGCCAGTTGAAAACTTGGAACGATCAGATGAATTTTTAAAGTGGAAATTTAATGTCCCTGATTTAGGTGTGTGTGGTTGTACATCTTATCACGTATCATATTTGTTATATGAACAAAATATTGTAACACGTCTATTAAATTAAAATATATTATTTTGAACGAATTTTAAGAATAAAATTTCTTTCATCTGATTGGAGTCAATACAATTTTCTTATACTTATTTTAAAATTCAAGACGAGGATAGAGATCATATAAGAACGGGTCGGGCAATACCCATCTCATACCCGTCAACTTGCCTTCTTTGACATACCATAGGAACAAAGGTCAATCTTATACGGGCTTGCCCAGTTGATCAATATGAGTTAAATCTCTCTTTAAGAACCAATATTCAAATGCTATCAAATCACTCGTATAAAAACATGTGAATGCATATCAACTTAAAACGAAGTCAAATTTACTGTTTTACTTAGGAATGCTCATAAATAAATTGAACCAATCAAACCGACCCAACTTTACTTGTGAAAAAACAAACAGAATCGAAGCAACCCAACTTGGTTAGATTTAAAATCGACTATAAGTCAATTTGGTTTCGGTCTGTTAAAATTGAACAAACAAAAAACTGAACCGATAACCAATTAATTTGAACACACAACTCTCATTTTCGATTATTTTATTTAATTAATTGCGCCTAAAATTATTAGGCAGATAAAAAGAATAAAAAATTTAGTCAAAAGAGATCTAAAAGAGAAATATGCGCAAAAATAATTCAAATCAAACTGATCTAAAAATAAATCAGGTCAAAACCAAATTGAATTTCATCAATTTAATTTTAATTTGTTTTTAAAATTAATTTGTTCAATTTGATTCATTTATTCAAAACCAAATCATGAGCATTCAATTTAATTCATTTTCAATCGAAGGAGCTACGGGAATTCTCTATCTTTTAGAGGTGGATGCCGTGGTCCTACGTGTAGCTATCAAGATTAGTTGCTTGAGCACTGATGCAAAATCTATTGAAGAGTCGAATTGCAGAAAACTTAATGTTCTGTGTATTAAATTTGCTCTCGTTTATGTTATTTGAGAGTCAGGTGCGAGATTTATTCTACTGAATCTATTTCTCGTTGTTCGTATTTTAATTATCTAATAAAACTCTTTATTTTCAAAAAAAAAAAGAAAGTCAAAACAAGTGAGGTCTTATAGAGACATGACGCAGAAGTTGCAGTGCCACTATCTGGGGGCTATAACCATTATTTATGTGGAGAATCATTCCAAATTAGGCACATGCACCAACACCAACCAAATTATCCATACCCACTTCAATACAATTGACTCCAACTTTTCAGAATAGTACAAAAGGATAAGAAGAACACACAAAACCCATATCTATATCTATATATTAGCTGCATATTTGGTGAGTATATATGGCCATACCAAATACATTTCACTTAACAACAATAGTGAACATGTCCACAAAACCAGCAACAACAAAAAAAGAAACTATGGGCAATTTCCCATTTAAAAAAAATATATATCCCTTCAAAAGTTTAATATATTACATCCTGATGAAGTGTTAGGATCAAGACTTGTCTATTAGCATATTTGCAGATCCTTGAGAACATGTGAGTTTTATAAAGTATCCTATTTTTTTTTTATAAAACTGTGAATAAAATAATAATAAATTATATAATACATATGAGATTATGGATTTTAATCATTATAATCTTGGTTATATTGATATTGAAATTGTCATTTTCGAGACATTTGATTCTCGATTATGTTTGCTTTATTGAAATTGAAGTTTTCATTTTATTTCACCTATCACCTCTCGCTCATGCGCTTTTTATAAGGCTGAAATCACCGAATATTTTCATATGAACGAGTTAGAGATAATATATGATATCATTTTCATACGAAGAAATCAATTAGTTGAGAGATTTAAGACGAGAGAGATATTGACGTTGAGACTTAGTCTTTATCTCTCGTATCATCGTGTTTTTCACTTAAACAAACAAAATTTGATGAATCATTATATATGATGTCGTGACAAGTTGTGGACCTACAAAAAAATGATTAAATTACACTTTCTAAAATTATTTTGTTATATTAATAATAATTTAATACACATTTTAATTGATTAAACCGGTAACAAAATTAATTTTCTCCACTACTAAAATTTTCAAAACTAAATAATTCAAACAAAGAAAACTTTTGAACTTGAAGGGCTAAAATGTCATTAAAATTACCATTTTTCCGGGAAAAAATGGAACTGAAATCATATAATTTGGCGGCACAATTTTCCACACACTACATTTTCGCTACGTGTCTGTGTTCTTGAGGAAGGATCTGACTCCGAGCTCTCCTCATCCCCAGGTTCGTCGATCTCTAGAACATTGCGTTTTGATTAATTCGCTAAACAACAAATAGTTTCGATTGATTGGTTTCTGGTTCGTTTTTTATGATTTCGATTCCATTGATGCATGTGTATTATCGAAATTGGAATGAGATTGAACTGATACAAACCCTAATTTACTCGCATCGGTAGAAAATTTTGTTCGATTTGGCATGATTCCGAAATTGGGGGTTTCTGGAACTGTACAAGATTGTGTGAAAATGGTGGAATGTGCTGGTAAATGGTTATGGTGATGGGGATGGGGATGGGGATGGGTAGGTGTTGTTTGTGAGTGGGACTTGTCGCTTCGCTGCTTGATTGGTGGAGGAAATTGATACTGTGAAGTACATATGGAGTAAATTTCCCAGCACCGTGACTATGATTTATATAGTGTATGTATGTGTATAGCAGAAAAAACAGTGTTGGCCCATGAGAAAGTGAAATTGATTTTGTTTTTCCCTTGATTTTCTTTGTTTCTTTGATTG
Source organism: Geranium brycei (assembly GCA_036897365.1). Lineage (NCBI taxonomy): Eukaryota > Viridiplantae > Streptophyta > Magnoliopsida > Geraniales > Geraniaceae > Geranium > Geranium brycei. The sequence goes on along the minus strand of JAYMTP010005679.1, from coordinate 7,235 downwards.
TCCCGAAATATACATGTCGGCTTCATTTCCGTTGTGTTTATTATAACGGGAAGTTGCTAATCTTGGTGTCACGGGATGCTCTGTCTGTAGCACCCAATTGGAATTAAGATTTGGGAGGTCTGGTTTTGCTGGTTGATTACTTATAGATGTATTTAGTCTTCAACCCCTATGTTTAAGAATCGTCTGGCTCGTGTAATAGTCTTCTTGAGTTAAATACATTAAGCGTTGAATTTGAATTCTTTAATCATCCAACTAGAAGGCTCGAAGGATTTAGTTCAAATTGTCGGCGTTTCAGAATTCTTGAACAAAACCCACGTACTATCTTTTTTGTTGAACCAGTAATATTTATATATTTTGATTCTATAGATTGCTAACCTTACTTATCCTTATGCTTTTGGCGTGCTTTTTGTTTACTATATTATTCAGACACCACAAGCTTTCTCCTGGCTCCTTATTACTGATTTTATATATTTATCAAGAACGTGCTGTGTTTCTCTTGAAACTGTATAATAACATGACCTCCATCATCCACTTGTTTTGGGGCCCATACTGTCCCCTTGTGTTTTTGCCATGCATGCCATTTTGTGTCATAATATCACTGTCGACAATTGAGTGAAAAGAGAACGAAAATTGTCCAAAAACATAACTGAGGCGAATCATTTATTTACATTTACATGAAAAGGACATCCACGTGAGATGGAACTGAATTGGCAATATACCAATTACAAAATTTGAAGAGTCTGGCTCCATTTTTCCCAACCCTTCTTGCTGTCAGCGTAGGAGAGATTCATATTTGGCCACAAAAAAGTAGAAACAATAGAATCCGATAGGAGAAAAAAAATACATTGACCAATAGGCTGAGGTGATGAACCAAGTGCTAAGATTGTTGCTGGTGATCTTTTATGAGCAATTCAAAGCGTTGGTTAGGCTAATGAAGTAGTTTTCGCTGCATGGGATTGTTAGACCCCCCATTGGATGGTCGAATCCAAATTCTTCCTCTGCCCGATTTAGCAAGTCTTGAAACAAAGGATGGTTCAAGTATGATATGGGGATCACAAACCTTTTCTTCTTGCTTTCACCGACATAAACAGCAATGTGACCTTTCGGAACATTAGATGAAACTGCCCCGTTTTTCATCGAAAGGCTTCTTTGTAGTTTCTGTTTGGCTTGAGATATACCCATCAAACCCATGGTGATGATATTTAGTAGCTAAAAGATATGGAACAACAAGAGGTTTGAAGAATAGAGTAGACTAGAAGTAGAAGCTTGAAGAGAGTGAAAAGTTGGTTTGAAATGATATAGTTAAGAGCCAGAATATATATAGGGGTGGTCAGGTTTAGGTGTCAAACCTTAATGGGTAGAAATGTGGAAATGTGAAAACTTATTGAGGATGTGAAACATAACAGATGGAGGAAATGGTGAAGGTTCACATGCTCTTGTCTTCTCTCTTGTTGGACACCATGCCCTACCTCCAGCTTGAGCGACAAAGGAGGGTCACCAGATGTGAAATTATAATGAAATGTATTTTCGCATTTTGAAATAATACACAATACTTAAGTTGATGCTAGGCATGTCCTTGGAGCGAAAGGCTCCTTCGGATTGTGGGGATACAAATATTCAAATTTCTTAGTCAGAAGCATTGAACTTAGACTTGGTGTTATGATCAGTGTCTTTTTCTATTCCTAGTAACCAACCAACCAACATTTGTGGACCATTGTGACGACTGTAGGTTCCTGCTACTTAAGCAAAACCCAGCTATCAACTTGCAAATTTCCTGTTTTAGATCAGTAATCATTGTGTAGATCAAGCCTCCTTTTACTGTCTTGGACTTATGGTATGAATCTCATGTCCTCGACGACTTATAATGTCATGCTAGCTATCTTAGTCGGCTTGCACCACCATTACTTAATTGTAGAACTTTTTTTCAATTAATGATCATTAGTTTTTTCTTTTCTCAACTCATGTTTTAATTTATATAATACACAGTTGACTACTTGTAAGGCTTAATGACTACTTCTGAAGAAAATAAAATATTCTTTGCAGTGTCAACTATGATTTTATTCCTAACAAAAGCACGGTACTTGTTATTTGTAACAAGGTTCTGCATAGTAGTAAATGCATAAATTCAATGATTTTATCAGGGAAAATGGTCAAAAGGTGCTCCATACTATGATACTTTTGCAAGAGGTTTGTTGTCTACTTTATTCATGGCAAAAATGTGTTGTGAACTTTGTTTTTTTGCAAAATATGTGTATTTTTACAAAAATGCACTTACAATTAAGTGATTTTTTTAAAAAGCTTTTCTATTTTTACCTTCTGACTAAAATTTGTATAACCAAATTTTGTAATTTAGTTTTTTAGTTAAAAATATTTTTTTAAATCTTAATACTTAATTCCAAGTGCAATTTCGTTATTTTTGTAAAAATACATACATTTTGTATGAAAAACAAAGTTCACAACACAATTTTGTCATTAACAAACTACACGACATCCTCTAGGAAAACTGTCATAGTATAGAGCACATTTTTGCCATTTTCACAATTTATTATTGCCAACGGTTAAATTCTTTGGGAGGGGACAAATGTGTTTCGTTTCAATTAGAATGTCTCAATGCACCTTTGCATGCTATGCTCATTTTCCATGATGACATAATCAGGTACACCTAAAATGTTAGGTTTGCATTTCTCTACATAATAAGATTGCCATGTATGCTCATTTTCATTATGATGTATATGCTAAGTCATTTATGGAGTTCAGTTCGTGGGCAAAAAAACATAACTTGTGGATAACCCGAGCTGACATTAACATATCAGTAGGATTGAAAAAACAAAGTGATTGACAAAGTAGTGAAAACTTAACTCCTGACTAGTTGTTCAATGTTAGGCGTAGAATATATGACACGTCAAATGAGAAAAAGAAACATTTGTGGCACACGAGCAAAATGTTGATGTGTGACTGTAAATAACAACTTTTAGTTCATGAGTTGTGCTATTCTTAGAGCCATCTCTGACGTGCAATATTGTTGATGTGTAATATTGTTGATACATCTCTGACAGTAGCTTCAAGGTGTTTAAATGGCATGTCTATGATTTCTGATACATTGCTTTCCATTTACATATGCATGTCTGCATATAGAGGGTGGAAATTATAATTCATAATTGTGGGAACAAACATGATGTGCATGTGAAACATTGGCAGTCACATGTCTCTGTCTTCAGGCTCATGGTTTCACATTTCAATTGTTAGTTTACTGGAATGATTGATCTGAGGGCTCATGCTATATGTGGTTGTGTGGTATATAGCAGCATGTACATTTTTACCACATTGCCTACCTGAACTTTGGACCACAGAAATGCTTCAGTTATTGAAATTAGGAATATAAGCTTCTGTCCACACACACACATTTATTACATGTCTTCGAGTTTCTAACATATTTTAGTTAGAAACAGGTCATGGTGATTCTAGGCCAAGAATATATGAAACTCATCTTCCTTTTAAACTTTGTAAGTTGAGCATACATACACCGACATAGAATTCTTAGTGACGGTTTGTGATCTTAAAATTTGGTATTAGTTAGTTTGTGATCCTTATTAAAACAAGGTTTTTCGTTTAACATTATGTGCAATGTCATCCTCCAAAAGATGCACTATGATGCATCTTTTGGATGATATATAATGATAATTGTCAATCATGGTCAATTAGGGCTATTACGTTAGGCCCATTAGGGTTAGCCCATCAGACTTTAAGTTTGAGTATTAGGGTTATTATTAGCCTAACAATAGTAAAGCTAACCCTAATACTCAAACATAAACCCTAATGGGCCTAATAATGACCCTATTGACAATAAATGTTATGAGTTTAAACTTAATTCTTAATCTTAATCAATAATCACGAATTATTGATATTCTGGTATTATCTAAACATTCATTATCTGAATACTTTTGTTAGGTTGAATTGGCATTAATGATCACGATGGTCAATTAGTATGACTTTGCAAAGATGGTCAATGAAATAAAGTATTATGAGACAGCACACCCACTTGGAGAAACCATATACTTTTCTAATTTCAGCGTGCCATTAGACAGCATCACATGAATGCACAAAATATATGCTTGTTAATTCACTCTTTAATTGGTGCAATTATAGTGGATATTGTGTTGATCTGTTTAAAACCACTACAAACACATAGTATATATTAGCATATGGTTTGCTGAGATAATTCTGATTTATGATCCACGCATCTGTGTCTGCTGAATAGTGTAGCATCCGAACGGATGATCTAGGACCACCACAATTGTTTTCTTTGTGGTAGACTATGACATGGATCATGTTGGGAGGCAAAAGCATGTGATATTTCATGTCCATGTACCTTGCAGGTCTTTCCTTGACCAAACAGTTAATTTAACACCGGCCATTGGGCTCTTTTGATCTGTCTATATAAACCTATATTCCAAGATTGTCTGCTCACACTCACAGTCAGAGCTTCTTGCTTGCTATTAAAGTATTTGTTAAGAACTCCACCTGATAAATTATGGGTTTCCGTTTGCCTAAAGTTGTTCATGCTAAGCAGATCGTGCAACGTATTCTCTTGTCTCAAGAAACAGCAGCTGTGCCTAAAGGACACATTGCTGTTTATGTCAGGGAATCGCAGAAGAAGCGATTTGTGATCCCTATATCTTACTTGAAGCACCAATCGTTCCAAACCTTGCTAAGTCTAGCTGAAGAGGAGTCCGGATTTGATCACTCCATGGGTGGCCTCACAATCCCTTGTAGCAAAGAAACGTTTGTTGATCTCACTTGTAGCTTGCAGTTCTCGTGAAGGATGACCCATGGCTAACCCTGGAAATAGACTCTCTAACACCGATATCAGTTTTGTAGAAAATAGATACACAATATTCATTGGCTTGTCTGTCAACATCATGTAAACCTCATTGTTTGTATATATTAAGAATCAAACATTTTCTTTGAGGTACACAGATTTAGTGTTTCATCTACCAGTAATTGAATTTGTGCTTGCTGTGGAGAAATTATTGGCAGATCAGTGCATGGATGTGATAACTTGTTTATTGACTCTGTTAATATCTGATAATAAACTTGTTCTTATTGCAGAACTTGTGAGAGAAAAGAAAAGTTAAGATATAATCATATACACCTGCTCAAATGCCCGTTATGTTTTGAACCAAGCAGGCTAATATTTTTGAAGTTCTAATTATTGCATTTTTACGTTATTTCTGAAAAAGGCTTACTGGTCATTGCATCGTGTTAGCTTTGCAGAGAGAAGTAAATAAAAGATCATGATTCTTCCTATATGGCATTGAAACAAATTATTTATGCATAATTTGTGTACAATGTGGACACATATGGCAACCTGGCTACCGTACAATTTATGTTACATACTCATAACAGAACATGTCTTGAATCTCATGTTAATAGTGTCTTCCCAAATCATAGATAATTTGCTCTGTTGGTTGTGACGTGAACAATATGATGATTTCAAATTTCCATTTGACTTGATTAAAGGATTCTAGAAAAATTGTGCAGTGGGTTGTGATTAAAACTAGTGCATTGAAAATCATATCTCTGCTTCAATAAAAGCAATGACTTAAAGTCAAGCTACCTTTGGCCTTCATAAAATATACCATATTGTGTAAAGAATATATGGTTCTGCCTTCTGCATGTTTGATACTGCATTTCTTAAGTTATAGAGAGGTTGATAGATTTCCCAAAATAGAAAGGAACAAGTAGTGACAAATTCTATGATCAGCAATCAGTAATTTCATCGATGGACAATATATGTAGAAACAAAATGTTCAAAACCGTATATATTTTTCTGTTCAGAAGTTCCTCAAATAGGCAGACATGAATTTACATTCTATGCTAAGTCTTCTCTTGTTCTTTCTATTTCAGGCATGAAGTAACATTGAAGAAAGTCTCTCCGTTGCAGGAGATTGTCAAGCAACCCATCACATGATCAAATCCAAATTCTTCTTCGGCTTTGCACAGTAAATCAAGAAACGAAGGTTGGTTCAGACAGGACACTGGAACCAGAAACCTCGTCTTCTGGGTTTCTCCAACGTAAACTGCTAAGAAGCCTTTTGGTACATCCGAGGATTTTGAGCCTTCCTTGTTCGACCTCGGGAGAATTTGCTTGGCAAGAACAGCGCCTGGTAATCTGAAACCCAACTTAGGTTCTTGATGAAGTGTATGTTGAGAGGTTATGAAGACTTGAGTTGGTTGTGAAATGCGATCCTATATTGTTCATATTTATAGATGATTTAGGATATGAAAATTATTGGGATCATCAGACAATTGTTGGGGTCAGTCAAGGATATAGGTCAGGAGAGGGCATCACATGGTCATGTCATGTAAGGAATCTACAAATTTTGGTTACTGAAATAATAGTTTATAGCTTTATTGGTTGAGAGAGTTCGGAATACATAATCACCAAGTGAGTTCAACTAGATTACAAACAACGTTGTAAAAGTCTCCCACTTGTCCGATTAGTCTCCGATTAATCCTCTACAATTCCTGATTAATCTTTTAATCCAATTTATTTTCCAATTAATCCCCAATTAGTCCCTAGAAGGCCCTCTTCGCCCGACTAGCGTCTAGCGTTTTTTTACAACATTGACTACAAGCAAACCCTAATATACAATGTAGGAAACATAATCTTACCAATAGTACAAATTTAGGAAACAGGAAACCCAATCTGATAGAAAGTCCAAATTTAGGAAACATGAAACATAATCTGACAAAAAAAATCCAAATATAGGCCCAGACACTGGATAACCAAAGCCCAAACATAGCTTACGGTTTCTGGGGCCACTCCATGCCCCGAACCCCAGGGCGGGCGTGCTGCTCCAGACCCTGGCTCGCTGAGCACCGTACTAACTAGTCCGAATCTGAGTGAGCTCAAAATCGATTCAAGCATATTCCAACACAATTTTACTTGGGGTCTGATACGGGCATATGTCATGAGCCGTTCACATGGTACTGCCCTGTAATTGATCAACAAATACTGGTCTATTGGTTGAAGAACATCATGTGTCCTACAAATTTCACAGGTATGCACTGGACCAGCTAAAGGTCTATATTGCAGTACCTGCATTACATTATACACATATAATTAGGGTCATTGTTGGGGAGGTCAAGAGACACTTGGTGTCATATGCTTAGGACTAGGGCTGTTCACCGAGTCGGGTCGGGTATACCCGACTCGGGTCGTACCCGACTCG
>JAYMTP010005678.1:0-13051 GCA_036897365.1 Geranium brycei | reverse complement strand
ATCAAGCTGAGGTTGGCAGTTTTGTTGATTAGGTATGGGTTTTTAAGTCGAATATTTAAGGAACAACTTTATTATAATTAAGTTTGAGTTGAATTCAATACAAATATTGATTTGATTTAATTAAGCAGTGAAGCTTGAGGTTAATATATTAAATAAGTAATTTTTTGTGTATTGGGTCATTAACAGTTAAGACTGGTTTCTTCTCTCATAATGGTAAAGTACAAGTGTTGGAAGGAACAACTCGATCCTCAAATATATGAAATCACGATAATATTCATTATATGAGATTAGTATCTCCCCTAAGTGGAGCAAAGATTGAAGCAGAAACAATTCGTTGTGTGTTCAGTATCAACATCAAAATCCCCAACTCTTTTCACTGTACGGACCATAGCGCAGTGTAGACAGGAGCGGATCTACGGGGGGGCGGGGGGCAAGCAGGGGCAGCCCCCCCTCCTTGGCCGGAAAATTTAGTAATCAAGTTCGAATTAATTTTTGTTATATACATTTAATAATTATTTTTTTAGAATGAAAGTTCGCCACCCTTTTAAAAAAATTCTAGATCCGTTAGTGAGTGCAGATACAATTTCCCACTTAACTCTTTTGTGAATAAAATCATGGCAAGAACAGATAAAACAATAAACAACAGAATTTACATTTGATAAGCTTGAACTCAAATTTCTCCAACATAATTCGCTAACAGTAACACCAACAACTTACAAAATCCAAACATTTTACACATCAAGATTTTGACACTTGCATCATTTCATGATGAAGAAGCATCATGGGTATAGTATTGACATATATGGGCTAAAAATTCAACCATTGGATGACCTTGGATGCTGACATTTTTTTCCCGAGTTCCGAGTTTCATAACCTTGGGCACCAGACATTTTTTCACTCCTGCAACACATCTAAACGACGAGTCGTTTGGGCCACCGAAACATGCGGCTGGACCTATGCACGGAGACGACCAAATCCGCCAGCAACGGGTACCTAAACGACACGTACCCCAGCGGAACGACCGCGAAAACCCCAAACGACGCGAAGAACCACAGAAAGTCCCTCGGGTAGTAAAGCGCGAACGTGGCGCAGAAGGCGACCATCATGGACCCCACCGAGACGAACAGTGACGTCACCCCGATGGTGAGCCTGAAGAGGAGTGAGTGCAGGAAGTCCATCTCGGCGTAGCGAGAGGTGAGGATGGAGAGGAACATGAAGATGGAGGTGGAGGCGGAGAAGAGCGAAACGGCGTCGGATAGGGAGAAGACCCAGAAGCAGCGGTGGTGCTGGAGGAGTGGCTCGCCGGAGACGTTGTTGTAGCCGCCAGGGACGGTGAAGATGGCCGTGAACATCACGGTGGCGATCAGGGTGGCGACGAGCATGCACGACTTGGCCGTGTCCTTTATCCACTTCTCGCCGGCGTGCCGGAGGTTGTTGTGCTCCTCGTTGAAGAGGGCTTCGGGGGTTTTGAGGTCCGAGTTTTGTCGGTCTCTGTACGATGGCCGCACGATCTTCTCCACCTCCTATATATAGAGAGAGTAAAGAGAAAAAACATTGTTAGGATTTTAATACCCTTTTCTTAATTGACACACTCACATAATGCTATTAAAATTATCAAATCCAATAGAATCAGATTGAGAAAAATCAAAACGATTAATTAGATTTGGTTTGGTTGTGGACAAAATATAAATTGAATCAGTTGGTAAACAGTGCAGGCTGTAGAGAAACAAAAATGTTCAAGTAAAATCAACCAAATTAGAGTAAAATTTGCCAAATTCAAAATTTAACTCAACCATACCGACTTTTGTTGAGTGTACGTAATAAGAAGAGTCTTTCAGTAGAATATGAAAATTGTGCAATTATAACAAAAATGATTATAATGGCCAAACAGTTAAGTATTAATGTCTTCATAAGTACTGGATTATATTAGACATTTATTTATTTATTATTTTTTTTTAAAGATATTAGACATTTATTTTAGGACCAAATAAATAATTAGTGTATAATATGATAATTGGTTAATGATGATACCTTGAACCAAAATAGTTCCCTTTGCATTTGAAGAGCTGCGCCGGACACTGCATTGAGCTGAGACTGTGGCGCCAATTCAGCAGCCAAGTGAAGCATATTGTTCCCGCCATCAACTAGGTTGTCCGCAATCAGATCCTTAATCGCTCCGAACTCATGCAACAGCGTGAAAATGCTCTCGTGCCGTTTCTCAATAGCAATGTGAAATATGCTCCGATTCTCCGGCAGCACTTTCCATATCAGGCCCGGGTCGGAACGGAGCAAGTGGATCACCAATTCGGTGTTCCCTTCCTCCGCCGCGAGTAGTATCGTTTGCGCGATCACTACTTCCGGATCATTTTCGCTTGACTCGATGTCTTGGCGTCTCTCCCGAGCGATTGTGCATAGTTTTTCGACTAATTTTATGACTTTGCGTGAGTCATATGGATCGATGTCGCTTACTTTTGTACCTGGTAACGACTTAACTTATCACATGATATGATTTTATTAAAATTGACATCAAATTTTCTTTAGAATTAACGGCGGTGGCAGGCAAAGAGTCGGCGGCATTTTGGCCAGAATCGTCGACACCGGCAAGACGTCGGGGACGAAGCCCAAACCAGAAATTGAGCCACACGGAAAATTTGAGCCAAATAGAAATTGAACCAAACCAGAAATTAAGTCAAACCAAAAATTGAGAGGGTATTTTCGTAATTTATAAATTTTAGAAAAAACTAACAAGAGTTGATAACAGTAAGACAAAAATTCTTTTCGGTGATATCTAAAATAAAAATAATAATTTGGTGGTATATGTGAAGATTCAAACTCATCTAATTCGAGTTTGAGAGCTTACCATAATTCCAACATTTTTTCCAAAATGGTTCATCTTCTTGAAGAAATGCTGAAGGTGTACGCGCCAAGACGTGTAATGGGATGTCACATTCACCGTCTGCTATAGCTAGTTCTTGGTGTTCCTCTAGCATCATCAATGCTTTATCTACATAATTAATCAACGTTAAATTAAACTAAACGTAATATATTGATATAAAAATTATTATTATATACTCTGTAATGATAATTGAAAGTATACTTTAATAAGAAATATGACTGAACACAAATTTTTGTTGATCATATATGCCAACTTAAAATTTTGTAGTGTGATACTTGTTACGTACATATAGATTTAATTGTATAGAGTAGCCGACTAAATATATAACGCATAAAATTTTTTTTAATATTATATTATTTTTTTATCTATTTTTAAATTTACTGTACTTAAATATTATGCTTTAAATCTTGATTTAGAGTCAGAGAACGAACAATGCCAACGATTAGTATAGATAATCATTGAACATTGAACGATTATATATATATATATATATATATATATAAATAAGCATGTAATTATAGTGAAGAAAAGCAGAAAATATATACACGTACCATACAAACCCATATGAATAATTGCAATGAAGAGCTCATTCCGATCCTTGTTGCTCCAACCATCTCCAATATTGGTCAAACCAAGAAGATACTCGACCATTCCCGTGTGCCCCAAGCAAGCGGCCGTGAGAAGCGGCTTGACCGTGCCGAGATTCTGGAGCGCGAGCCCCAACGGAGCCATCCCACCGTTGATCTCCCCGCACGCCGAATGGTGCGCCTCCACCATGGCCCTGGCGATCGCCACGTCGCCGGTGAAAGCGGCGTAGCACAGCGCGGTGTTGCCGCTGGAGTTTTGAATTTCCAAGAAAGTTTTTAGACCGTTGGCGTGCCCGAGCTTTGCTCTCAGGTACTTGAGCAGGGAGGCCACGAAGTGGCGCTGGTTCAGTGCTGTTAACATGAGTCATGTGTCCAAATTTGTTGGCCCAATTAACAAAGATCAATAACTTAAAATGAGTCATGTGTTCAAATTAAATGATTTTCAGTCCAGTTTGATTTTTTTATCAGTTTTCATTTTATAACTGAATCTGATATTAATCCGAACCAAATCAATTATTTTTGGACACCTCTACGGGTTAAGAAACATAAATAATTAAATCATTTAATATTGTATAACGTATAAGAAATTTTATATGTTAAATATGAGAACGTTGATTTCGATCTTGTTTGAGTGCTATTAAAGTTAGAGAAAGATAAAATACACACCCTCAAATTATCTAGAAAAAACAAAATCCATTCTAACACTAAATACGCATGCAATTTAGTTCAAATCACAAATTTACCTGGAGAGTGATGATGGTAATTATGAGCTCAACCTCTAGACTGATCTGATCAAACTAGGAGCTTCCCTTGGAGTTGGAGTCTATGCTTTTATACTGTGAACGCATGAATAATTATTCTATAACTCTCAGTGGAAATATAATAGTATGTATTGCTACCATCATTATCGTTGTGTTATTGCTGCATTAGGTGCAAAGTTCAATTTTTCTTTTTCTAATTATGGTGCTTTATTAGGTTCAACATAGAGTATATAAATATGCATTTCTAGGACATTGTAGTGCTTTGGCTCGTTGTTTCGTCATGCGTCTGAATCTTTTTCTTCCCTGTCACAACTTTCATTTTTAAATTATATATACATATTATATATATCATCTTATATACTACATTAATTGTACAGACATATATACTTTCAAATATATTTAGGAGTTGTCCGTTGAAATGAAAGATAAATATATTTCAGTTATGATACTCCAACACATTAATACATGTCGAAGTTGTTATTTAAATTTGTGAACATATTAACATTTTTCAGATATATTATTTTAAACATACTAGTTCACGTAAAGAAAAAAAAACTACATGTTTTCTGTGTCTTGGTCACAACCTAATAAGATATCTAAATTATATGCGTCAAATATCATAGCTAGGAACTGTAGGTAGAGGAGTCTCACAACTATAAATTTCAGACCTGAACACAAATAAATTAGGAGCCTTTGAAAGTGTTATGATATTAAACTCACACATCTAGTAAATGTGAAAAAAAATTATGAAATATAAAACTGATTTTTGAAATATACCAAATTGGGTGTAATCAGTTTTATATTTTAATGAAAATAAATTTGGTTCGATTTTGGATTTTAGTTTTATCTTTTTACTGTTGAATTCGATCAAATATATTTAGCTAAATTATATAAAATATAAACTAATAAATTTATAGATTAGTTTGAACTTACCTGTAGTTCAATCTCTCGTGTACCTAGATTATTTGTAAAACTAGATTGTACGTATCGGGCCAGGTTATATTTTGACTTTATAACACTCACGCTACACATGGGTTTTTATCAACTCACTCCCCCTCACGTGGACTATAGTAGATCAGGTTTACAGGGTAGCAACACAGACCCAAATTGTCCCCACTAGGTTGTACATATCGGGCTGGGCTCCACAACTAAAAACTCAAGTTATTAGTTGGGTTTGACCATTTCGTTTATATACAACCCTTTGATCTTTAAACATGAAATTTTATATTCTCAATAATTTCTTACCATATCTCCAGCCAGGATTCTCTCCCATAAATAAGGTTACCTATTCATTTCTGTATATTTGACTTGTCTATTTTTTCTTACCATATCTCCAGCAACGATTCTCTCCTTTCACTATTCATTTGTGTATATTTGACTTATTTATTTTCTTTTCTTTTCACATTCAAATTTATTTGTATATATATTCTGATATTTCTCAAGAAATAAACGAGTGAGGAAATATTCAATTCCTCTCTTTGCAGCATTTGAACACAACTTGTACCTCAGGAATTGCTTGAAAAGATACATGCATTCACTCATTCGTCGTCATTAAAATTTCCATAGTACTGAATCAGTGCTTTTAAATAATTTATTACGTGTATATATGGGACCTCCCAATATGATTAAAACTTAACTACTTCCTGTCCTTTTCTTCTAATCATGTTCTTTCAAAGCATTTTCTCTGCAATTTCCTTGTCTTTACGCCCCCACTTCTAGTTTCACGCATAATTTTACTTTTTTGAGTGCTAGTTGTTGCAGGATCAGTGCCTTTTTGACCCCCAAAAAGTCATGGAAAACTTTGTTAAAACGAAGCTCCCTCGAAATTTCTCCAAACCCGTTTTGTCAAACACATGGATTAATAATTATTAAAATCCGATTTCAAAAAATAACAAATAAATCATTAGTCATTTAGATCACAAAACAGAGTTCAATGATAACACCAATCAGTATAGTAAATCCACGATAACACGTGAATTATATAGATTAAAAATAACAAATGGACTGTTAGCCAATGAGATACAAACCGGTCCAAGAAGTAAAATTTAATTATACTAAAATCTCAAGTTAATAGATAAAAACTTAAACAATAATGTCGAAAACAATAATTACTCAAATTCTTGGTCGCATACACCTTTGTATGCAGCGCGGACCAAGTTTATAGCATACAAACCTGTACGCAGCTCGTTCTTGCTAACCATTTGTACGCAACCAATATGCCCATGATGGTGTAGTGAAGGGGACAATCCAAAATCAAACCAAACATTAATTATACATAGAGTTTCTTATACACCATAATCAATATTTAAAAATCTTCCGATTGATTTTTTAAACTGATTTATTTTCTGATTAATTCATAAAAAACTTGTACAACACTAAACCACGAACTCTAAAAGAGTCTTTTACGCGATCTCATGGACCGGGCGCGAACCACACAGCCCATGACACCGACCACAACAGAGTTTTTAACCGCCACACACAAAACCAGACCACAACAACACAAAAACACAACACAAACCCACGACCAACCCAAAGAACAATACACCGACACTCCCACAAGAAACGCTCCCATCATAGCCAAGACCGACCCGTAAAGCGCCAAGACACCAACCATCAAGCGAGCAGGCAATGACCAGACAAAATCATTGTCCGAAAAACCCGAGCCGAGGATGGACAAAAACATGGCAACAGAAACAGAAGAACATAACAATGCCGATGCGTTGAATACGGAGAAGAGCTGAAAATAATTCTCTGTTTCAGCACTCTGTTTGTGTAATGGATCGGTGGTTTCGCGGAAGGCTGTGATGAACGTTGCGGCGCAGATTAGCGCGGCGACGAGCATGGATGTCTTGGCCGTATCCTTCACCCATTTCTCGCCCGAGCGCCTCAGTTCCTTGTGCTTCTCGTTGAACAGGTCTCGCGGGGCCTTCCCTTTCGAGTTCTTGATGTTTCTGTACGATGGTTGCACGATCTTCTCCACCTCCTTCAACAAGGAGATCAAAAAGGATTAAGTGCATAATGTATTTGTTTTTGAGTGAAATGTTGGGCAAGAGAATGAAAATGTTAAAAAATCACACACGACTAAAAGTTCAAACTGATAGGTGGAGTGTGAGGGCCTAGGCTTGAATAATAAGTGGTGAATAGATCTACATTCGATCGATGCGAGATTCTAACACCCTTCATGTGCAAACCCGACTAGGGCAGGCATTCCCAATCTGATTGGGGAAGGAAGGGGATTGGCAAAGCCAGTGTTCTAAAAAAACTTCAGACGCTAATAAGAAGGATATTATTTTTTGGGACTAATCAGAAATTAATCGACTTAATCAGCTAAATGGGAATTAATAAGGGACTTGTCAAGCAAAATACCCTAAACTCACGGGGGCCCGATATCTCCGATCCTATCAGAGCGGGGACATGGATCATAAAATCCATCTCAAACTCACCCTGTTGCCATCTCTACATCCAAAATGCAAAATATCCAATATTGGACGTGCCATGTGGACTGTGGGTCTTCACATCCGGTCTAGACCTCAATCAAATGTGGATCTATTGACCACTTAACATACAAGTCCGAGCCACCACCTATTAGTTGAGTATTTAGGCCGGTCGTTGGAAAAAAAAACATTCAAAGAGTACAAAAATGTTGCACAATCTTTTCTACCTCACAACCAAAACAAAAACCAAAAAACTACGAAATTCATCAGTTTTACACAAAATGCTAACCAAGAAAATAAAATAAAAAACCATTGAAAGAGTACAAAAACACCATACCTTGTACCAAAGCAATTCACGCTGCATTTGAAAAGCTGCACCCGGCACAACCACTAGTTGACTCGCCGGCGCGAGTTCAGCAGCCAAGTGAAGCAAATTATTCCGACCAGTAACCGTGTTCGTGGCGATCAAATCCTTAATAGAACCCAATTCATAAATCAAGCTAAACACGCTCTCGTGGCGAAAACGGACCGCGATGTGAAATATGCTCCCTTTGTGCGGATGAACCTTCCACACCAAATCCGGGTTGAATCGGATCAGCTCAACGAGAAACTCGGAGTTCCCTTCCTCCGCTGCGATCAGCAATGACTGTGCAATGATCGTCATTGGCTTCGGCCCCGCCTTCTCCAAGTCCGGAGTGTTTACAGCACACTTGCACAGCTCTTGAACTAGTTTTATAGCTTTAGAGGGTGTGCTTGAACTGTTCTTGGCTTCAAAAAATAAATAATAGTTCCAAAAAAGACAGTAAATATGGTTTTGGTCACTTTCAGTATGTTTTGTTCATTTCTAACATAACATGTTAGTGAAAAATGATCATAATAGTGTATCAGAATTTTTAGATAATTACATAAACTAGCGGTATAGTATCTCATTTTTTCAATGAGTTATCGTATACTTCACTGAATGCAAAACAGTTTGAATATTGTTTTCCAACCGCTAACGACACCGTTAAAAATGATTTGAAAGACAAAAATACCCTTCAAATTTAAAATAAATGAATTAAATGTAAAAATAAAGTTACTTTTTCCAGGTGTCATTATGTCATTTTATACATTTTGCTCTGTTTTGACTGATTTTACAAAATTTTAAATATTTCACAGCAAAATTTTGCCATTAACGAAGTATACAACAACTTACATAGATCCAAACATTTTCTCCAACCTCGCCGAGTTTCAGGAACAAATGCAGAGGATTTTCGAGCCATCACATGTAGCGCAGCTTCACTGGATTCATTTTGAGAAATAGCTAATTCTGGGTATCTGCTTAACAATTGCAATGCCACATCTACACAATAATTCAACACAAACAATAAATTTAGATAGGGCAATAATTAAACTTGTTTCTTCAAGAAACAAATTGATTTATACTTACCATACAAATCTATGCCAAGACAAGAAATAAACAGCTCGACGCGATCTTTTTCACTCAAACCATCAATGTCAGTCTTTTGAATCAAATATTTAACCATTTCACCGTGTCCTAGCATTGCAGCAGTGAAGACAGGCTTGATCTGTCCCCGGTTTGGGAGCAAACCACATTCTACTTCGATTTTACGGTTCTGTGTATGATACAACTCTTCGTAGGCATCGATCATGACCTCAGCGATCCTGACAATCCCGCTCGCAGCTGCGTAGCAAAGGGCAGTGTTCCCGTTGGTGTTCTCTGCTTCTAGGAAGGTTAGTGTCCTGAAATCGGAAGTCTTCAAGTCGGTTCTCTTGAACCGGTTCACCAAGTTCTCGACTAATCGAGTATGTTGGGCTATTGCAGCGATGTGGAGGATGGTTTCGGATTTGTCAGTGATCTTGCGATCAAGCTCTCCTTCGAATGATAGAGCGTGTTCCCAGTCGCCTTTGAGTGCAGCTATGTGCAGACCAACATTATTGTTCAAGTGACTCTGTTCTTGGTTCTTGTTTTCAGGAGACAGTCCCATATTGTTTGATCAACAAGCTGTCTGAGATATGAAACATATTAAGGTTTTAGATTATATAATAAGGATCTTGTTTAAATTTCCAGAATATTGTCTTGATTTTATATTATCCGAAGGTTTAAGTCCGCTGGGCAGGTCTAGACGAATTGAGGTGGATCTAGTTTGATTTAAATGTTTTTTTATATAAATTCTAAAGTTAGGAAATACATTAAAATAAGACCACCTAGTTCTTATGAACATGGGGCAGTTGTCACTTCATTGGCACAAATTTTGATGGAATATATAATATATATATTTTTAAAAATATAAATATCAGCCCATCTAGTACCTATTGACTTTTAAAACACTGGATTGAAATTACAACACATACTAATGAATTCTTAATCATTGCAAATACTTGACTCTTATATTTTCCTTGTAGAAATGATTTATGTTGTCTTTACCCTCCTTAGATCTAAGCTATTGGGCCATAAGCAATTAACTACTACCATAAAGAAGAAGAAAATAAGGCCATATATATTTATTTATATATGCACACATTTATCCAAACCAGTGCAGGTTATTTCTATTTACACCACTGAGCTACAAATCCATTACACACCTTCACCTAACATATCTCGAACTGGATGTCTTATTTTCCTGAAATAGGCGCCTCAGAACTACTATCCACTTAATATAAGGTAACACATGAAACATAAACCCGAGATCTACTTTAGACACTTAATTTTGAGACGAATAGATCATCACCCATAAAAAAGAAGATGAATATAACATATCCCAAAATGAACGTTTTCTCTTCTTAAAACAGACAGCTCAAAACAAGTATCAACTTAATATAAGGCAACACATGTGATTTAGACATGTCAAAACGAGTATTCACTTAATATAAAAGCAATGTGTGTGATTTAAACCCGAGATCTGCTCCAGACACTTAATTTTGAGACGGAGAGACCACCAACCATAAAAAAGCTGAAACATGAGAGATCGTGCATTCGCATATAACACATATCTCAAAAACAAACGTCTCAAAACGAATATCCACTTAATATAAGATAATACAAGACATAAACTCGATATTTGCTTCCCGACATTTGCTCAGACACTTTATTTAGAGACGGAGAGACCATCCCCACACACGTTCGCATAACATATCCCGAAATGAACATAAAAACGTCTCATTTTCCTAAAACAGATGCCTCAAAACGAGTATCCACTTAATTAAGGTAACACACGAGACATAAACCCGATATCTTTTAGAGAGGGCACTATACATACAAAAGAAGCCGAAACGGGAGAGAAAAGCTTGAAATGGCTGAGATTTACCTTGAGGAAGACTGTGAAGTGACGGTGACGCGGAAGAGATAAGCTATAGAGCAGACAATAATTGAGAAACATAAATGTACACACAACCACTCAACTTAGTTTCAAGGATCGATCAATGTGGCCTCATATATATAGAGAAGCCATAGCCGTATAAAACAAGTTTCATTCACGTAAATAATTGCAACTCACCAATATAAAAGAAACACCTACAAGAAAACGGAGCATGAGACGAAATATCCTCAGTGGACTTGCAGCTACACCCATTGACCTATGTTAACAGACACCAGACTAAAATTCAAATATGAAATTAATTAAATTTACCCTACTTAACACATGATAATTAATTAAAGAAATATAATTACAATTTAAGAGTTTTCTAATCATTCAAGACAAATCAGGATAAGATCAAGACCAGATACGTTTTCTTGGCACCTAAGATTTAGAAGAGAATATCTCCTTTATTTTAATGTTTTATTCGAGTATCTTTTGTAATTATACTTAGAGTTGTATTAGAAAACTTTGTAGTAGTATAAGATTTAGTATAAATAGGGATGCTTGGCACATAAAATTTCGGTTCAAAGATAGTCCTCTCTAAACAATGCATGACCAACCCATTAGAGTAAAATCTCCCTGGTCATGGCATATGTCAACTAGTAAAACACTTGATTAAGTCTATAATACAGATTCTTCAAATGCTATTTGGGTTCTGAAATTCTTAGGTGCTTATAAACGATTTTATCCAGTCCAAATTTTAAAATTAGGATAAGTTTTATTGTATTTGTATCCTCTAAATTATTTTTAATTCTGATTCTAATTGAAAAATTAAGTGAATTCATCACATTACTTCAGTTCCACTCCCACTTATAAATAGATACAACTAGATCTATATAGAGATCCTTATATAGTATCTATCAAACAAAACAAATCAAGCAAGATAATAAATATAGCAATCAAGAAAATGAATAGTACACACAATTTTAACAAGGAAATTTTTTCTAATGTGAGAGATGAAAAAGTCATGGGATTCTCGACACCACTTAATTTCCACTATCAATATAATGGGTAAAACGAGTTCTCATTAATTACACTTAGAGGCGCACACTTTCTCAACATTAAACAATTTTCGTTCTAATCCTATTTACAAGAAAGAGTAGAGAAATCACATCGAATTGGTGGCATATTATCATTAACTCGTATTAAATCACTGAGGCGTCCAAATGCAAATTCCATCATTTACAATGTAGTACTATGTCTCCCAAACTCCTATCGAATTTTTAAACTTGACTGGACAGAATCAAAAACAACAAAAAATCTTCGCGTTTTTCTCTATCTCACTCTCTTGAATTTTGGTAATTTCTTTCTTACTTCTCCTCTTTATTTCCTCAGAACGATTATGTTTTTTTGCTCCATGAGAACAACTAAGAACTAACAACATGAATTTTGGACCTCTACTCATTAAATAAAGGCCGATTTGATATGATTAACCCTGCTGATAGAAAATAAAGCCGTTATTTTAATCGAAAGCATTTTCAATAACCATATAGTAGAATGATAAAATACTCAAAATTTCACTAGATGTTTTCAATTTGATTTGTCTGGAATAAGAAATTACATCTTTGTTTACCGTGGATGCTAGGATGTATATTTATAATCTCGTACCTATTATATAAAATTTCAAAACAATAGTTTCAAAATGATATACTGTTTACATAAATATTTTCAAATACATAATAATAATTCATTAGAAGCAATATTCAATTTTGTACATGTCCAGCATATTCTACAACATTGCACTATATATTCTACTGTTTTGACGGTATTTTGGTTTGTAGCTGATATCTCATATATATATATATATATTCTAAATTTAAATTAATTATTAAAATTAATATTTTAAGGCGGTTTAGAATAAATTTTGTATCGGTCATAGTGATTTCAAATAAATTATTCCTTTATATGAGTAATCAGGAATGCATTCTAGTGAGAACTAAAAGATGCATGAAAATCGTGAGTGAAATTATTAATTCTGTTTTAATCGGAATGTCGCAGACACTGTCGAAACAGT
>JAYMTP010005677.1:0-13051 GCA_036897365.1 Geranium brycei | reverse complement strand
GTCAAACGGGTTCATGTCAATGTGTTCATGACAAAAATGGATTTTCAAAGACAAGTATCCAAAACCAGGTGGAGAAACCTGGTATATGCAATAGTTATTCTGATTGCAAGAATGTACTTAAGAAGTGCATTGCTTCACAAATCCGTTGTATGAGTGGTTTTTGCTTATGTATTCCCCACGCCAAGAAATAACTTCATATATAGGCTTGAGGTTGTGACAGTGAGATTATTTGTAATGTGTAAGTCTTATCATTTGTTATTTTAATGAATAATGTCTGAAAGGAAAGCTAAACAAATATGCCAATAATAATATATGTCTTGTCATTGATATATATGTAATCGGAGCAATTAAACCTTTAATCTTCACCTTTGTTTTCTTATATTTTTAAAGATATTATGAAAGATTAAAAACTGTAATCCAAAAGATAATATAAAAGATAAAAGATTAATCTTGTGATTGTTAGTAATGTAATAAGACTTATTATCTGTTATTTTTATGAATAATGTCTAAAAGGCAAGCCAAACAAATATGTTTTTATGTAATTGGAGAACCTAAACCATTAATCTTCACCTTTGTTTTCTTTTTTTTTTAAAGATAATATGAAAGATTAATCTTCGATTGTTTGTAATGTAATAAGTTTTATTAACAAGAATAGTTGTTTTCAGGGTGGGTGGACTGTTAAACAGAAAATATTACTCTTCCCGAGGCCTCCGCTGACGTCTCCGGACTCCCTAACGTTGCCGTCAACCGGCTCCACCCATTCTCGAAAGCACGACTCCTCCCATCTCAAAATCAGACACAAATGGTATATCTAAGATCCTTGATTTTTCTAAAATCCGAGATAATGTCACTTGAGCTTGGACATTATGCAAATTTATGGGCTTTACTAGCGATGTGTCTGGCGAGAAGATGATCCAAACTTTTGAAGTTAGGGAGAAGGCTCATCTCAACTCAAAGGATTGATCTCTTTTTTGGGAGCAATCTTTTACCTAAAATTTCATATTGTATCTGATTCATTGTCTCTTGTCTTGTTTTCTCTTATTAGTTTCTATTGCAATTTACTTGCTGAAACTTTTCCTATGATGTATTTGATATAGTTGACTAGTTCTTGTTTTCTTCTTGGACTTTTTTTCTGGTTTTATCAATAATATCTTCATTTGCTGAGCAAAAAAAACAAGAATAGCCGAATCACCCATACAAGATGCTTAAAGCTCTTTCATTCGCCGAATCACCCACAAAATGAATAGAAGAATAGCCCTCAAACCATGCATAGCCGGATCGAAACTGAAAGGACTAATATAGGGTTGAAAACCACAATGAAAAACATACTTGCCCCATTAACATGTTGGGTTCTGGGCCAAGTGGTAAGAGTTCACACTAACATATGTAAAATTCTGAATTCAAATCTCTATATATACAGATTTTCCAAAATTAGCATGTATATAACGGAACAACCAGCCTCATAATGTGTTCTACTATTCTTAATCTTTTCTCATGGGATGGGTATTTAGTCCAAGGACTTATAGCTAGAGCATCAGGATTCAAACAAAGGTAGCCAAAAAAGAAATCTACTTCGAATATAGTTGAAACAAATCCTTATGAATTGAGATATTCAAAGGACAATTATGGAACTTAGCCGCTGGATAACATAATAAGTTCCAAACAAAGGTAGCCAAGAAACCTACTTCGAATATCCACAATCAGTAATTGAGTATCAACTTCTAAAATGGAAATCTAGAGGTCTACAAGCCGCTGGCTAACTGAATAAGTTCCATCTATCACGATAAGCCGCTTGTTCCCTCCTTAGGATCATCTGCTAGTCATCATCAATAAAGTTTCAATTCGTTGAGTAAAAAAAAAAGGCGAGTCAATTCATAAACAACTCTATGAATGTATTATGTTTTCAAGCAATGATTATGAATTCCTCTTGAATACTCATTTTTTTATCAATTCCTTTTAGACACGGAGAACGCATATGCTCTAACTATCTTGTTTCTCAGAAACATACCTGGGATAATGCAACTATCAAAGTCCTTCGCGATTATGAGATTCTCGATTTCAATATCGAACTTGCTTCTCTCGCGAAACTCATTCCAGCTCACTTGGGCAGCAAGCCTCCGTCATACTATATCATTGCAGGATTAGTGTTTACAACAGTAACCATCCCATATCTCCGTTCTGAGGTATATATATATATATGTGTAGGGATGTCTTCCACTACAAACTTTAGGATTTCTATGTTAATAATGTGTTTGGACAGTTTGTAAAAACCCCAAAGTTTGTACGTGATTTAAACTCTATACATATATATATATGCTTTGACATTCATGTTTTGTGCTTTTTTTCTAAGGCTTTGTGGTGCTAATGTTGAGTTTTTGCCTGCATATTGTTCAGCATCCTACAATTGAAGACACCCCGGTTCAGCTCGTGTTTAACCATTTGCCTCAATCGCCTTATGAGCAGATTGTTGTGATTTCTCGGGTACTCTCGTCTTCTCCACCGATGCAATTACCAGGAGAATATTGCTCTTTGTTTCCTAACATTGTTTTCTTCTTTTGATTTTGTTAAGGTTTTTGTTGCTGTCATCAATATAGGATATGAGGAAATTGTAAACTCTAAGGTCAGAAATGGAATCATGTCATAAACACTTTTTATAGTATCAGAAAATTATCTCTTATTTTAAGGTCTTGTGTTTTATACTTTTGTTTTGTTTAGGTTGTTGGTTTTAACGGTAAGCCAGTTAAGAACTTAAAGAGCTTGGCGAGCATGGTAGAGAATTGTGATCATGAATTTTTGAAATTTGAACTAGTATACAAACAGGGGATTTCTCGATCCTCTGGCTATATCGTTTTTGCTACCGCAGCTTCAACGAGCTTTAATAGTTCGTTTGTGTTCTGCGATGCAAATAGTGGTTCTCCAAGCGAAGACTGCGAAAGAAACTACTATGGAAATTCTTGCAACAAAACTGCATATAGAAAGTCTTGTATTGCAGCAGTAAAGCTTTGTCAGCAACTGAGTTGCAATTACATTGTACTGATACTTGACTCTATTAGAGTTATTTTTTTATGAGATAAACAATAAAAACTGATTTTAATAAAAAAAAAATTAAATTACGCTACTACACCATATGATCAATTTCCGTTGGGGGTTTGGTCGACATAACCATTTCCTAAATTAGTTAGAGCCGCAAATAATTAGTCGAACTTGAACAATCCGCAAACAAGCTTTCTCGAGTATTTAGTAATGTTGATCCATTACTATCTACTACCTTCTAATACATCAAAGAACCCATCAAAAGTCGAAGTCCGATTTCTACATTAGATGTCCCAAACTACAATCACTAAACAAGGAGATGCTGCAAGTAATTATATACAGATAAAAATGAACTCACTTCCCAAGTCCCATTAAAATAAGGATGTCAGACCAGTCTTGGAGTGCTCAGAATCAGAAAACCATGAGCATTGCCATCTGAAATAATTTCAAGACGCAAATATCAGTAAGAATTGAATCAATATGCTAAATTAATATTAGTAGGAGTTGAATCAAAATACTGTGAAGCAAAAGTAAGATACATGACTATGCTATAGGAAACAAGTACACATGAAGACAGTCTTATTAGGAAAACATCAAGAATTCAGTGTTTTTATGTCATCATATTTGTGGCCATCCAATTTGAATGTGTTTCAAACTAGGTCTCTAAGCAAATTATTGAAAGTAACACATTCAAATTATTAAACTAATAACCTTCCATAACCTCTGGCTTCAATCTGGGTAAGTTTAGTTCTCCGTGCACAATACATCCTCACTTTTAGGTGGAGAAAGAATGCAATAAAGTAAATTCTAGAATATTTAGAAATGTTGATCCATTACTATCTACTACCTTCTAATACATCAGAGAACCCATCAAAAGTCAAAGCCCGATTTCTACATCAGATGTCCCAAACTACAGTCACTAAACAAGGAGATGCAAGTAATTATATACAGATAAAATGAACTCACTTCCCAAGTCCCATTACAAGGAGGAATGTCAGACTAGTCTTGGAGTCCTCAAGAAACCATGCGCAAATAATACCATCTGAAATAATTTCAAGAAGCAGATAGCAGTAAGAGTTGAATCAATATGCTAAATTCATATTGGTAACAGTTGAATCAAAATACTATGCAGCAAAAGTAAGATATATGTCTATGCTATAGGAAACAAGTACACATCAAGACAGTCTTATTAGGAAAACATCAAGAATTCAGTGTACACATGAAGACAGTCTTATTAGGAACACATCAAGAATTCAGTGTTTTTACTTTTTATGTAATCATATTTGTGGCCATCCGATCAAATCATCAAACAGTTAATAGAGCATACCAAAACCGAAGCCTCTGTTGAAGGCTGAGGTAAGAAACAACCTCCAATTTTGTAAGCATAGTCATTTTTGGTGGATCCAAAAGGTTTGTTCTTTCGAAAAAAAATAAGAGTATATGCCAACTCAATTTGCATCTGTTAGGACTCTTCCTACCTCCGGTACAGGGATTAAAACCAACAACCTCATATAAGCACATGAGGTCTATGCCAATCATTCCACAAACTTTGGTAGGACTGCACATATTAGACCAAGCATTATATCTGAATCATAACTGTGTTTAGAAAACTAAACAATTTGAATGTGTTTCAAACTAGGTCTCTAAGAAAATTATTGAAAGTAACACATTCAAATTGTTAAACTAATAACCTTTCATAATCAATAGTTTCAATCTGGGTAAGCTTAGTTCTCCGTGCCCAATACATCCTCACTTTTAGGTGGAGAAAGAATGCAACAAAGTAAATTCTAGAAGTAAGAAGATGGTTTTGAAATTAATGCTAACATATGATATATCATATACAACAAGTTGACAACTGCATAAGTTTCAAACCATCGGTTCAATTGGAGAATAAATACCAAGAGTCTATCAAACTATTGATGTAAGTATTGTCTGCAATTCCATAGAAAAAAAATACGCAAACGCATACCATAACCAAAATGCATACTAACCAGGACAATATCTTTCTCCTTCTTGCTGCACAGTTTGCTTCATTACAGATTGCCATAAAGCAAGCATGCACTTCATGTCGAAATAGCCGTCATGAAGATTTGAATAGAAATTCTCTTAAAAGAGGATGTGATCCATCTTTAATCAACATGTGCACTATCACCTCTGTAGTGGATGCGTCGACAGAGAAATCGTTATCAATTACTATTTGGATAAGTTGCAATCCCTTTGCAATTGCCCCATTTTGAAGGAATCCTCGAATCATTATGTTATAAGACCAATCAGTAGGTGAGAAGCCGTTCTCTTCCATTGTAGTAAACAAAAGTTCAGCTTCCTCTACCAGCCCTTGTTTACATAGACCACCGATAAATATATTGTGTGTCCTAACATTTGGCTGCAATCCTTTTGCAGGGAGATTGTAAAATAATTTCTTTGCCATCTCAAGTTTTCCAGCTTTACACGACCCATGAATTAGAATGGTGCATTTTACAATGTCAAGATCCATCCCACACTTTTCCATGTCATGAACGAGTGTCATAGCCTCGACGAGATATTTGCTTTTACACAAGTAATCCAACATGATACTATAAGTTATAGTACTAGGAGACACTCGGCTAGCCTTCATTTGATGCAAAAGCTTTTGTGCAGCTTGTGGGTTCCCGACTTTAAGGAAGCCTTGTATGAGAGTGTTGTAGGTAACGGTATTAGGAACCAATCCTTCACAACTCATTTCATGAAAGAGTTTCATAGCTTCATGCATCTTTTTAGCTTTGCAATATCCATTGATCAAGATGCTATAACTCATAACATCAGGTGGACATCCACGATCAGCCATCACACGAAAGAGTTGCAATGCTCTGCCCAACTCAGATCGCAAACAATAGCCATCCATAAGCGAGTTGTAAGTAACAATGTCAGGTTTCACACCCATTTTGATCATAACAGCAACAGCAGTCCGTGCTTTATTGATCATACCTTCTTTGCCGAATGCATCTACCAAAATAGAATAAGTATGTAGGTTTGGGTAGATGTTTTTACCTTCCATTTCGTTCATGAATCTACTAACTAGATCCCATTGGCACACCAAAAGTACCTGAACCAAAACATGTCGAATCAGAAGCAAAAGGAACACCAAAGCTTCTCAACATCCTTGTCCTCGTACTCCCCAGTATGATCATTGTGCTCCTGTCACTGTTACGGTCACTCACTCTATCGAGAGGAAATGGATCCAAGGGTTTTGCTCAAATCGTTTATGCAGAGTCACTTTTAAAAAAAATGCAATTAAAAGGGTTTACTTGCCCTAACCCTAAACGTCTTTAACCATATTTATTTTAGGAAAACAATGATGCTTCTCTTATTTATTTATAATTTATTTTAATTAATTATTATATTGTTGTCTTTTAATGATATTAACCATATTTTGCAATAATTCAATTTATTTATGGTTAATTAGCCTATTAATATATAATATAATTTTTAAAGTGTTTTAAAAATTACCAACTTGTTTGATTAGTTCCCAATTAATCTCCACTAGTCTCATTTCAGTCTATGGTAACTCTCAATTTATCTTTTAATTCAATTAATCCCTGACTAATTCTCTATTAGTTTCATAAGGCTCTCTCTGCCCAACTAGCGCTAAGTCTGTAAACGAGCCAAATTGAGCCTCACTTTAACATGGCTCGGTTCGTGAACAAAGTGTTCGGCTTGGCTCGAGCTCCAACAACCTTAGGAAACTAAGCTCGAGTTCGACTAAAAAAAACCAAAGCTCAAGTTCGGCTCGGCTCGATTCGATTCACTTATTTTTCAAACAAATATTCATTACAAAAATAAAATAAATATAATTTATTAAATATTGAACGAGTCAACTCGAGATCGACTCGATTCAGTTCGTCTAATTTCATTATAAATATTTACAAAAAATTAAAAATATATTAATAAAAATATATAATTAATTAAATTTAAACGAGCCGGTTTGCAAGTTTATGGAGGCTTAAAAGGTCAGGCTCGGGCTCAACTCGTTTATCAAACAAGTTCAAACTAGAGTTTTTTTTTTTTTTTGATCGGCAATAAATATAAATTGACATAAAAAATTACAATGCGAGCCCGAGAGGGCGGAAAGAAATACATCGAGAAGGAAAGCAAAAAAAGACACGGTAAAAAAGACAGAACCACCGAAAGTGCAAGGTCAGTGACAAGGAAGAAACGAGCAAGGTCTCGACATCCATAGAGGGCCACGCCCACCGACGCCAAACTCTCCTCCATCGAGACCCTCACCTTCAGACCTCACTAAACCACAAAATCGGCTGGATACACACCCTTCCTCCCCAACTCCGAAGCTTGAGCCCAACCACCACCGTCAACGGTGAAGGTTCGAAGAAACCAGGTCTGGAATCGAACCGATCACCACACCCGAGACCTACCCTGACAACAACTCCGGCCAGCACCGGCAAAATCGTAGTAGAGCCAGTCGGAGCTCTAAACGCGAAGCAACTCCGGCCAGCACCGGAAGAGTTGCTGGCGAACAGAGCCACCCTCTCCAAACCTTCACTTCGCTGCTCCACAAAGAATACACCAAGGAAAACTGGCACAATTTGGCCTAACCAGAAAGGTCATCACCGGCCAATTACGCACGCCGGCGACGTCGCCTTGGTGTCCTAGTCGTACATGGAGGGCCCTCCTCCACGCACACGCAGGAGCAGCGCCACCATCCTCCACACGCCGACCCACCACCATCTCTGTCCTTGACGTCACAGCCTCCACCATAGAGGAAGGCGAGCCCGAGCCTCCTCCACCGTCCACCTTCACGGAATGGAGGTCTCCTCGATTCGGCCCTCACGCCACCACAACGGTGAGGTATGGCCTTCGCCTCCCGCCCATGTCGCTCCACCGTACGGCCCTCTTGCCGGAGCTTGAGGAGCGACGGAGGAGCTCCTCCTTCATGTCTGCCATGGCTCGAAATGAGCACAGCTCAACCTCCCCGACCCTCTCGCCACCTCCCCCAACCCCACCTCTACCTTCGAAAGCCTTCCCTCAGCCGAGCTCGTCGGAGCGCCACCAAAACCAGATCTGGAAAAGTCCAGATCTGGACCTGCTCCGACGAATGGACACAGCTCCTCCTCCCTGTCCCTCTCGCAACCTCTCCCTACCCCACCTCTACCTTCGAAAGCCTTTCCCTCAGCCGAGCTCGTCGGAGCACCACCAAAAACCAGATCTGGAAAAGTCCAGATCTGGACCTGCTCCGTCGACCTCGCTACCCCTTCCATCCACGACGCCTAGGAACAACCATCACCACCAAGCCCACCATGGTATGGTCCTCCAGTCGGTGTAGAAGACGCGGCTCTGGATGGTTGGAGCTGCAGCAAGCCCAGAGTAGCCTTCCCTGTACCTCCGTAAACGATGTAGCCGAGTCCACCTGCTCGTCCCTCCAACCAGCTCGGGCCTAAGTAAGGATGGGCTACCGGAGAGCGTTGCCGGAGACCGGCCGCAACTCCGGTAGCCCTAGGAAGAAGATGAAGTAAGTTGGGTGAGTAGAGAGAAAGAGTTCAGATAGAGAGAGAAAAAGTTTGAATGAACTTCCAATTGGATGATTAATTTTGAAATTAAGGGTCCGGTTCTCTGGTCTAGTTTTATAGCTTTGCCCAATTAGACCCAATTAATGTGATATTCATACATTTTTCAATTTATGGTGAAAATTATGCACAATTAAACTCTTTCGTAGGAAAAAATTTAAAATCGAAATAAAAAGAATACTAATTAAAAACTCCCAAAACTGGTTCGGTTCTGAACCGATTAATCAGCGGTTCTGCACTCTCAGAACCAAACCGAATATATTCGGTTCTCAATTTTCAGACTCAAATCCGATCTGATACCCACAGTTCTCGGTTCTTCGGTTCGGATCCCGGTTCGATTTCAATTTTGGGTAAAAAGTGCCCCCTAGTGATAGGGTGTATGAACCAAACAATAGGGTGGTCTTGCTGACCAGACCCGTCAACGAGTCGGAGCCCAAATGAGAAACAACCAGTCTAGAGATTTGGGGAAGTGAATAAGCCACCCACGGACCAACGATATGTTATATTTCGGATTCAGTAATTTGGCGTCTTGGGCTAAACAATATGATGGTTTTGCTGGTCAGACAAATAAACAAGCTAGTCATTGTCCAGGGACGAAGCAACCAGTATGAGGATTCGGGAGCACGAAAAGTTCTTCCGCCCAACAACACAACATTTTTAGGTTTAGGTAGTCAGGTGATTAACATTGAGCTTCTTGTCATATCATGTATATTTTTTCCTTCTTTCATAAGTGTTAACTGTAGTATAAATATTACATCACATCACATAACCTAACCGAATTACTCAAGTGATTGAGTAGAGGTTGATCGCCTTAATCTATAAACGTAATCAACATTATTAACGAACAATATAAACTTGATATTCTTACAATTTCATTTAATGAAAGTACCCGAAAAACCCATTTTATGTCGGCACTATCTAGTCTATGTATCGGGATCTTTAATTTTTAACATTTAAAAGGTGGAATCTTCTGGGACCCGCATGTAAGATAGCCATTACATGCGTGACACGTGTTGGTGATAAGACTTAAGTTGTCCGAACGAACGAGGTAAGGAAAAGAGAAGCTGATTGGTCTCTCAGTCTCTGAGTTCATGTCCTTACGTCACTACTACTTAGCTTCGTTACATATTTTGCGGCTATATGATCAATATATATGAATCTGCACTGCGGTGCCAATGATCATAATTAAGGAAGTGCAATGAGAGAAATATCGAGTATTTTGAATCAGACAAGAATTCGGTAATCTTAATTTAGTTGAGAAATTTACAAACTTATAAGTGGGTTTGAAATTAATTTTGTGATCCAATCAATCTTTGCTCTTAACAATTTTAAGAATATTGGATCTTCATATGGAATTCAGATATCTTAACAAAATTCTCGAATATTGACTAGAATACAATACATTTAATTTGGTCGGGTTGCCGACAAGATTACAAAATCCGTCCTCAAATAGCTTAGTTACCATCTACATTAAGGAAGAGCGAGTAGATCATACTTATGTTAATCCTCGTACCAATCGAGTAGATCTTAAAAAAATAAAATAAGTTCTAACATTAATTCATACCATGATTGTATTTTTAAAACTCGAATTTAAGTAGATACGAAAATTCATCCGGTAGGGGGAAAAATGGCATATCCTGAATTTCACGAAAATTCAATGCACTCAATTTAAGTATAAAGTCGAGATTACAAAACTCATTTTAAATTTATCATTTACCATCGCTTACGATTATATTGGATCACACGTCAAGTTTTGATCGATTTCAAATGTTTTATGTCTTGCTCATGTGTAGTGTTTTGTATAATTCCACAAAAGTGTAGTAGGAGATAGGTTAACAGAATTCTCTAAATTCGGCAAGGATTTGAAATTTCGAAAATTTTAATTTGACATGATAAAGAATAAAAAATACTAATATTAAATCACTATCAGAACATGTGTTTGTCTTTCTTTTGCTTGATATCAAATGACTCACGAATTGGCCAAGTTTGTTTTAAGTAACAGTACTTGGATTATGGTGAGTGGTCTGTCCCACAATTTGTAACTTCAGCAACTGTCCAGCTTTATGCCGGGTTAATTACTATTTAATTAATAAATTCGTTTTTACCGTAAAAAATCAGTTTTTAATGGAAACCCAATATTCTAAAAGTTAACAAAATATTGGATCAAATAAGGCTGGGCGATGGCTTTCCAGGAATGCCCCTATTCGACGAAATATTTACGGAAATACCTATTGACTCCAATAAGTAAAAACCATGTACTATACGCCCCCGGTTTTTTCTCTTCCTGTATCGGTGTTCGAATCTTTTGCTATTTTTATTCGGTGAATTAAAACAAGTATTTAAGTAAACGGTTTTAATAAAAAACTCCTAAATACATGGCACATTTAAATCATTCCTTAAGACTTGGGGAAGTTGCTTGAGTGAGTCACTATTGTTGTGTTTGTTCCTAAGATAACGTTAATACGGTGGAACAAAATTAAAAGAATTTATGACTTATTTTTGACGCATCGACTATTTTACCAAACAAGAGTTACAATGACCTACAGGTTCCATTTAAGCTATTTTGAAGATTTTAGAGGAGATTTAAAGACATGAAAAAGGATTCAAGTAGTGAAGAGTCCGAGAGAAATAAGAGAAAACAAGAGATTTGAAGGAAACAGGTAGAGTTCATGATCTTCAACCCTTCGGATGTAGGGTTTCGTCGTTCTTCCTTATCTTCTTGATTTAGTGTACCTTTTGATATTCTTAAATTTGAACACCGTGATTATGGGATAACTCTCCATAATCATGGATGCTAGGTTGCCACGGTGGTAGGAATAGGTCTAAATATAGTAGAACTACATGTCCACGGTGTGCATACACTCGTGAAACTCAATTTGTTGCGGTGAGACAAAATTAAAATAATTTATGAACTATTTTTGACGCATCGACTATTCTACCAAACAAGAGTTACAATGACCTAAAGGTTCCATTTAAACTATTTTGAAGATTTTAGAAGGGGTTCAAGTAGTGAAGAGTTAGAGAGAAATAAGAGAAAACACGAGATTTGAAGAAAACATGTAGAGTTCATGATCTTCAATCCTTCGAATCTAGGATTTCATCGTTTTTCCTTATCTTCTTGATTTAGTGTACCTTTTGATATTCTTAAATTTGAACACCGTAATTATGAATAACTCCCCATAATCATGGATGCTAGGTTGTTAAGTTTGGATTTTTCAATTTAGTAGCATTACATTTAGTACATGCACGATTTGATGAATGCGTGGTTTACTCGTGAGTAAATTCTCTCCACATTAAACCCGCTCGTTTCACATACCAACCCTTGAACCCAACTCAACCCTAATCATAAACCTAAAGTTATATTTTTGTGCACCATTTCCTTCCTTTTAAGCTCGTCGTTCGCTATCTCCAACATCGAAAATCAATGCATGTGTTTCACTATGCTTCTCCTCCGAGCGTCTTCCTCTTCTTTTTTTTCTCTTATTCGTTCACCATATTCGCTAGGAACACATAAAAGAAAATGGAAATTAAAAATTTAATTGATCGGTTCAATTGAAAACTGAATCAAACCAAATCGGCTCAAAACCGAGACGTTAATAATTATAATTTCGAGTTGATTTTGTTATATGGAATGGAATTGAAGACCAACAAATAGAAATATGGGACAATTACAGTTTACTATACTTAATTGAACCTCCTTTGCAATTTACAATACTTATTATGAAAGTCTACAATTTATTATACATGATTGTTCAAAAAGTTACAATTTGCTCTAACACCGTTAAACCGTGGATAAATTTTTCTTATTAAAATGTGAAATGTCTAAAATATCCCTAACTATTTATCAAATTTTCTAAGTGATGCTATTTTGCCCAAATTAACTGCAGAAACCAATTGTTTGTGCTCTGATTTGATCCAAGTTTTTGTTTCTAATCAATTTCTTCATGTTCTGTGTGTTCCTTCAATACAGGCGTTGATTCATCGGCAATCAACACCGGTAGCGAAGGTCGGTGCTTGGGTATGGACATGAATTTTGAAGTAAATTGCTCCTTTTCTTTTCTGGGCTTTCATTGTTTCTCGCTAAAATCGATCTTTGATTGTAAAGTTTTGATTTTTATTTGTGGTCTGATCAAATATTGATGTTCTGGTTATCAGGTGATGATCGATTTTGTTTTTATTGATGTATGGAGGGTTTAATACCGAATCGAGGATTTAGTTTGTAATTTTTGTCTTGTTTGGTTAATGAGAAAGTGGAAGCAAATGAAGCACCTTTTGATCTAACAAATAAATTTTCATGAGACCATCGGTAGTCAAACAGTACCAAGGTATTGTAATTGCACACAAGTGAGTATGAATCTATAAATTGTTCAGAATCAATCTATTTTGATTGCTGCATTATGTGAAGGGTAAGCATAACGGTTATGATTGGCTTGGGGACGGGCTTTATGGGTGGTACGAAA
>JAYMTP010005676.1:0-13052 GCA_036897365.1 Geranium brycei | reverse complement strand
CAAGCGTGTAAGATGAGCGTGTTGGGAAGCTGAATGGTTTGACAAAAATCGACGATTTGTAACCAACCACTATTCGAGAAGAATAAGTGCTTGAGTGATTCGGTTTGTGTTCGCGCGATTAAAGTCTCGTGCATCCTTTGAAAAACAGAAACAAAGAACCGAGCAGAGGCGCTACTCGAAGAGTGGAATTGAGAGAGGATCTCAGATTCAGGAAGAGACCCTGAAATAGGTTATGACTTGTAACAATAGCATAGGGTAGTGATTTGTGTGATAATCACCGATACTTGTATGTTCTGATTGGTTACGATATAGTGAAATCTTTCCACTGACAGAGTGCCTCCAAACATAGTTGCGGAGTCACCGAACTGGGTAACCATATCTTGTGTTATTTACGTTTCTGTTCTGTGTATCTGTTTAACTGTGCATCCGCAGTTTGTCTATCATTAAGTCTCAACATTATGATAAACATCTTGCGTCTTACCAGAATTTCATTTCTTATTAAAGAACTCCGCTGGATACTAAGAAAAAAATAGTAATCCATGTAACAAAAACTGCCCACATCAAAAGCTTGATTACCCATACACTGGTTTCCGTGAATCCAATCCCTGTTTTTGCTCTCTGGCCTCAAAATTCAAATTTATTTACAACCCATTTCTACTTTTAACTCTACCATTATCGAACACCATGTCAAGAAATTGAGTTTGTAGATTGAAAGCAAAATAGTTGAGCTGTTTGTGGAAGGTGGGTCGGAAGTTTCTCTGAGCTAGCACAATCGCTAAAAGCCCTATTATACGATCGGACCCTCCTTCAGGTCTCTGCTACTATGCCAATTTCATGTAATTTGAGTTACTGAGCAAAGGGGGTTCAATTTATTGTCATTCTGGTTCTATTCTCCAGGTCTTGGATTGTAGGCTCCCAGTGAGGTACCGACTTTCTTTTCCTTCTTAAATGTTGTTTCAGCATTGAAATTGAAGTGGGTTTATTTTAAACAAAATTCACAGGGATTGGTAGATGGTTGATTTTGAATAATTGGTGGATTCTGTGGGGTTTTGCAAGTTTTTATGATCTGGGGTTTGGTTTGTGGATCTGTTAAGTTGGGATTTCTTTATTTTAGTGACAATATGATTCAAATCCTATCAACAGCTGTACCTGATTTAGATGGGATTTGAAGGGGCTGATAATATTGGTATATGGGATTATGAAATTTTGTGGTGTGTAAATATGCATCGGTGCTTTGAGAGAGTTGAATCATGAATTGGCTGTGTGCAACTGTAAAAAAGGATAGTCCATATATATACTCATTTCTAGCAATGAGAGAAGGGAAGGATTAGCTCGATATATTCGTCCTGCTGTGTTTACTAGATTGCTTATGCGAAGATACATTAGGAAATCTATGGATTCAACTCTAGAAGAGCCAATTACAGATGCAGAGGGAGGGGACTCTGATGAGCCTATCGATCCTCGCAGGAGTGGCACTCTCCTTACCCATATCCCCGGTATTTTGAAACGGAAAGCCTACGTGTTTGATGGGTCTGGTAACTATTATCACAAGGATTGGAATCTTGCAGAAGGCGTAGGCAACGAGTTTTGTTGGTACCATGTGGAACTTCCCAGGGGAAATCAGAAACTTACACATTCTGCACAATGCTTGATTGATGTTCTTTGCCCTCCTTTGAAACTCCAGGACATTCTGTCACTTGTCAGCAACGGACCCTTTTGTGGGCATGTAGACGGGGCGCTTGTTTTCAGGGTTAACTCACGGTGGGTCAGTCTCTTCTCTCTGAGATTCCTTGTGTAGAGTGTCCCGGATATTATAATGGTGAGCGCAAGGCAGCAAGTGGGATCATGATCAAGGAGCATGTTCTTGAATTCTTGTTGACGATGAATCACTCTGAAGAGGCGGATAATGCTGTCCCCAAATCTATCTCGAATCTTGTACATCATGTTATTGACACACACGTAGATCACCTGCAAGATGTTTTGACTAAACTCGAGATGGAGTTGGACTCTGTTGAGCTTGAACTGGACAGAGGTATGTTCAATTTAACCTCCACAGAATCCACTTTCCCTCGGCTCCATGTTTTGTATGATTATTGTATGCACGCAGATCAGAAAACTATATGAAGATTCAACTGTCAACTTCTATCTCGTTTTCTTGTTTCAAAAGATGGTGTACTGAAACTGTTTACAGTCATGATATAGTATATCATTTTCATAAAGGGTTCTCTATTTGTTCTAGTATTTTTTAGGTGGCTCTCGTCATAGATGATGTGGAAGGACTGCCAAATAGGGTAGCAAGTCTGCACTGTATGCAAATCTGCCACTCTTCACACTTTAGTCTGAAAAGTATTCTTCATTTTCTCTATCCCAGTCTCAGATGTGCTAAATTGTGTCAATATCAAGTTTTAAGTCAACTAGTCTCCATTTACAGTGGTTGAACCTCTGTTCATACATGCATTCTCAGTTGTAAGGTATTTTGTTAATCTATGTAAGTTTTTATCCTAAACAAACAACAATAGACAAAAATCCAGGGTGATTTAGGCAGGGATAGGTATATGCATGGTCAAATTATCAGTCTTAGAATCACATTTGCATCCTCTATAATATACACCGGTACATATTACATTATTGGTTTTGGGCATCTAATTAGAAATGACTCGTTAGTTCTCACAAGTTTGCGTATTGTCATCAACCAAAGCATATCATAGCTACCTTATAATATTTTATCCTTTCCGCTTGATAGATATTTTAGAATTTCCCACTCTGAATGAATTCCTGCTTCCTTTGGTTTCTTTAACTCCTTTTCACAATCTCTTCATAATGATCCAGGATAAGCAAATAGTTACTTTTGGGCTTTCCTTTCGCGTTCGATTTAGAATATTATGTCCTACTCCTGCTTACTCACCCTAGAGAAGCTTCCGTTTGATATAGGTTTCCAGACCCACTGAATACAACGGGATTTCAAGATAAATGTTTTTGTTCCCTCTGTCTCAGATCTTAATAAATACGGGTTCTATCTGGATTTAAATGGTCTATCCTTGAGCTGAAGTAAGGCATCATTCTGGTTAATCACATGTAGTATTGCTTTGAAGAAACATATGCTGGACAGTCGAAGATTTCCCAAAATGCATCTCAACTTACAGCGCCTCCTACAGGTAAGTTCTTGTTGATTTGATTGGTAATCCCCCCATTTCGAAAAGTAAAGTCATTTACAAGTGTGAAGTGAATGAAACCAAAAGTCATATTTATCATCTGGGTTTATCTCTCGATTATAGGACAGTGAAAAACAAAGAGAAAAGTACAAAGATTGCAATGATATCAACTTGTTGAGATTCTAGCGAATCAAGAAATAGATCATATTTGATTTATTTTCAATTCACTATTTTTCTATTATGCTTATTACCTTGCATATGCAATTATCATTAATATAGAATATATTGTTGCCTTATCCGGCACTTGTAATCCTGTATAAATATGGAGCTCGAGTATGAATAAAATATCAAAATCTTTTGAGGCTTTTTGTGGCTACGAAACTACCTCCCACTTGTCCCATGTGACTGTATTCTTAAATTGAGAAAGGTCCATTAGTTGGATTTCACAGTAAATTCACTGATACTTTGTTCAATGTGAAGTCAAATGGCATATCTGACTAAATTGGATCCATAGGCTAATGTATATATCGTCAAAACTGAAGAGCATGCTGCATAATCCTTCTTTTGTGTCTTAATATTGTTGCAACTCTCACTGGACTCAGGTGTGCATATGGGGAGCAAGTATTTCCTCGAGTGAAAGAAAAGTGTTCATCCAAGAGATGGTTTGACAATGGAGACATAAACGCGCTCGAGGAGTTGGTTGGACGCGTGAGGAGGCTAAAAGAGAACGTGGGGTTCATAGCAACTCGCGTCACAACAATCCAGACGGGTCTAGACTGCTGGCAAGCCGAGCAAATAAACAGGAAGCTATACTATCTCTCGTTCCTCTCAATAGTGTTCCTCCCTCTATCCATCATCACCGGAGGTAACATTGATCATTCTGTGATATAACAGAATTACAGCAAAATACACTTCATTTGTTTGATTTGTCGATAGCATTGCAACAGTATTCGGGATGAATGTGGGGGGCGTTCTGTGGACTGGACAAGACAACCCTGATCTGTCAAATGGTTTCCGCAATGTGATGATGATCTGTGTGGCAACAATAGCTGCTGCACTGATATGCTTCGTGTGCCCGAGTCTTTACAGGATTGTGGTTACTTGGCAAGAGAAGAGGAGAAGCTGGAGGAGAAATTGGCGAGTTGATGAAAAACATGGTTACTTTCGGCTCTAAGGAGCAGGAAGGAGAAGGACTATCTTTCTTGTTTCTGATCATTAATGTACTGTACTGCTATGAGTTGATGCAAATTGTAAATAGTGATTTTTTTAGGATATTGGTGCAATTTTGAGATTCAGTCAAATGACAATGACATCCTATAGAGATGTTTCTTGTGAATAATAGGGGCTAATTTTTTTTCTAAACTTCTGAAAATATATTTTAAATGAATCTGTATAGTTAAAATTTGTGATTTAATTTATTTAGTTAAATTACAGCATTTTTTACCATTGAGAAACTGGTGATAATATTATGGCATGGCAGGTTGCGACTGTTTTGGAAAGGTAGGGAGGGAGTTGTGTTTACGTATCTGAAATTATAATCCAAAAATGTTTCTTGGCTAAGAAGAAAGGGCAAAAAGTGTAGGTAACGTGGCAACCCAGCAGCCGGTTAACAAAACGATGCATGTACAAGCCGTTTTGACCAAGTGTAGTATAAAGCTATAAACCCTAACTAAACCCAATCGCATCTCCTCCTCTTCGTCTCCATCTTCTATCAGTCTCCGCCATGAACGCCAACGTATTGCTCCGATCGCTCAGGCGCCGTGACGTTGCTACCTCGGCTTTCAGATCTGTAAGTGTTCATCTTTGTCTGTGGATCTGATTCTTCCAATTTCTGGTTTTAGTTTCTGAGACTAATATGTTCAGATTTTTGCTCTGAACCGAGCTAACTGTGGTTGATTTGCATACCATTTCTGATGTTTTAGATCTCCTGGTGTAGGCTGGATTTTGTTGAGCCTATTGGTTTTCGGTTTGAATATTTGTGAATGCCAAATCAAACTTTAAATCTGTGTTGTTGTGTCATCAGCAACTTAGATCTGTCTTGCCGGCTTATAGTGTTTAGTTCTGTGGATTCATCTGCTGATTTGTGTTGAAACTGAGTGTAATATGTATCAAAATCCAGTAATTAGTTAGTCGATGGTCTACAATGTTGAATCTTAAAACTTTTTTGGTTGCGGATTTTATTAAAAATGAGCTTTTTTCATTCTCTATTTAAAATATTGTATTATATTAATAATTGTTATTATGTATGAGAATAATAATTCATAAGAAAATACTATATAAACAACGTTGACCACTGAATTGGCTTGAAGATAAGTCTATCAGAAACATCAAGGGAAGAGAACAAAGATATTGGCATGCTCCCGTTCAGGTCATTGTCCCTCAGAGTAAGATAGGCAAGACTCACCAGGTTTTCCCAATGAATATGAGTAATCAAGCCTCTTAATCACTTGACGAAGTTTTCTGGTTGTAAATCTCGATTTCAGTTTTGTGTTTGTCCAAGGGAAATCACATTGGCTTGTAATATGCATTGAATGGTATATTTGTATCTTTTGAAATAGAACTATAATGTGTGTGAGGCTAAAGAATGACCTCTGTACCAAGTTGTGCTAGTGTGATTAAACAGTTTTCTCGTTAGCTTTGAGCTCTGTTATATTTTTAGCTTTGTAGATCTAATCCCTTTAACATTTTAAGTTAATGGAAATGGTTTGATGTCCTTCCGTTGGTTATTTGCTTATCTTTTGATTGGCTTATTCTCGTGCTTACTTAAAATTATTGTAAAATTGACAATCGAGCTCAAGATTAGGCATCGTTTTGCTCTGCAGGTTGGCTGTACCAAATTATCATCCACAAACTCTTATTTGGAAAAATTATGCAGGCCATTCAGGTAATGCGAGCAGTTTCTCTTCAATTATTTTGTTACTACACTATTTGTAGGTGATCCTTGACTTTTTACCCTCTGCATTACAGCACAAGACCTGCAGGAAATGATGTAATTGGTATTGATTTGGGTACCACCAACTCATGTGTTGCAGTCATGGAGGGAAAGGTAAATTATTTTGTTAATGTATATCATTGCTTGTGGATAGAGCCCAATACTGTATATATTGTCTTAGCTATTATGATTACATTTTGCAGAATGCCAAGGTAATTGAGAATTCTGAAGGAACTCGAACCACACCATCAGTGGTTGCCTTCAATCCGAAAGGGGACATGCTTGTTGGAATCACAGGCAAGCGAACGGCTGTGACCAACCCAACAAATACAGTATTTGCAACCAAGCGCCTTATTGGAAGGATGTATGATGATCCACAGACGCAAAAGGAAATGAAGATGGTTCCTTACAAGATAGTTAAGGCCCCAAATGGAGATGCGTGGGTGGAAGCCAATGGGACCAAATACTCCCCAAGTCAGATTGGTGCCTTCGTTCTGACCAAGATGAAGGAAACTGCGGAAGCCTATCTTGGGAAGACAGTCACGAAAGCTGTTATTACTGTACCTGCTTATTTCAATGATGCTCAGAGGCAAGCAACAAAGGATGCTGGCAGGATTGCAGGACTTGACGTTCAGAGAATCATTAATGAGCCCACTGCCGCTGCCCTTTCTTATGGAATGAACAACAAGGAAGGTCTAATAGCTGTTTTTGATCTTGGTGGAGGAACTTTCGATGTGTCTATTTTGGAAATATCTAATGGTGTCTTTGAGGTATAATATGTTTTACTATTGCATAGTTCTTTTGTGTCTTCTTTGTGAAGCATCTTTCTTATAAAATTTACTCTGTAGGTGAAAGCAACAAACGGTGACACATTTTTGGGAGGAGAAGATTTTGACAACACCTTGCTTGAATTCTTGGTGGGCGAGTTCAAGAGAACAGACGGAATCGATCTCTCATCCGACAAACTTGCTCTTCAGAGGCTTCGTGAAGCTGCTGAGAAGGCTAAGATAGAACTTTCATCTACCAACCAGACTGACATTAACTTGCCTTTCATCACAGCCGATGCTTCAGGTGCAAAACATTTGAACATAACACTGACCAGATCTAAATTCGAAAGTTTGGTTGGCAGCTTGATTGAGAGGACTAAGAATCCTTGCAAGAACTGTGTCAAAGATGCGGGAATATCCATCAAGGATGTCGATGAGGTTCTTCTTGTTGGAGGTATGACGCGTGTTCCAAAAGTACAAGAAGTTGTTTCGGAGATCTTTGGGAAGAGCCCAAGTAAAGGAGTAAATCCAGATGAAGCAGTTGCTATGGGTGCCGCAATACAAGGTGGCATTCTTCGTGGAGATGTGAAAGAGTTGCTTCTATTGGATGTGACTCCCTTGTCGCTTGGTATTGAAACACTGGGTGGTATATTCACCAGGTTGATCAACAGGAACACAACAATTCCTACCAAGAAGAGCCAGGTATATTCTTCAAGTTGAAATTATTCTGAGCAGCCTCATTTGTAAATAGCTTGTGCGGCATGTGGTATGTGTTTCAGTTTTCCTAACATGTTTGTGATTGTTACCCTGCCTTTTGTAGGTATTCTCGACAGCAGCTGACAACCAAACTCAGGTCGGCATTAAGGTATTACAAGGAGAGAGGGAAATGGCATCCGGCAACAAGCTCCTGGGAGAGTTTGACCTTGTTGGTATTCCACCAGCTCCTAGAGGATTGCCACAAATCGAAGTTATGTTTGACATTGATGCCAATGGTTTGGTGACGGTATCTGCCAAGGACAAGGCTACTGGCAAAGAGCAACAGATCACAATCCGTTCATCTGGAGGACTCTCAGATGATGAAATTGAGAAGATGGTGAAGGAGGCCGAGTTGCACGCTCAGAAGGACAAAGTAAAGAAGGAACTGGTAGACCTCAGAAACCATGCTGAGACCACAATTTACAGCATAGAGAAGAGCTTGGGAGAGTACAGAGACAAAATTCCAAGCGAGGTGGTCAAGGAGATTGAGGATGCAGTTGCAGAATTGAGGATTGCAAAGGGAGAGAAAGATGAAGATGCTGCTGATCCTGAGACAATCAAGGCTAAGACTGAAGCTGCTAACAAGGCTGTTTCGAAGATTGGACAGCACATGCATGGTCAATCCGGTGGTGGTTCTGCTTCTGGTGGTGGTCAGGGAGGAGATGGAGATCAAGCTTCAGAGGCAGAATATGAAGAAGTGAAGAAGTAGTGCTCCATTCACTATAATTTAATTTGCTTTTAGGACATTAAGTTTCTGAATCTAAATCTTTGGAAGCGGCAGGAGGGATTGGATTGTGTTTTTTGTTTGTTGAGGTTCTTTTTCTGGATACAAGATTAATTTTTGCAGCAAGCAGATATGCTTTGCTAATTATAGAATTAGGTTGGTGAAAATAACATACATAATTTGTATCTTAGGTAGCTGAGAATAAACTGCTTGGCAGGACTGGTTGCTTTCTTATTACATGGATTGGATCCATCTATTTATTCATTAGGTATTTCTGGAGTGTAAGCAGAATACAATAATTACATATATAACACATCAGGTGACAAATATGATGGAAGGATCACAACAACACTCATCCAGCAAACAACAGCAGCATAGAGCTGCAAGGCTGCAAAGGGATGGTTGAATTAGATAAGATATATTATATACTACAAGGGAAGATTTAATTAATTACCATCCCTCTAGGAAGCCAGGTTCTCTCCTGGGTGTTGGAGCAGCGGCATATTGGTACTGTGGAGGTGCCATCACCGGCGGTGGGCCTTGATAGTAACTTCCTGCTCAATACCGTAACCAATCAACTTAATTGTTATATTGAGATTGAAATGAAGTAGCCTAGTTACCTTGAGCAGGAGGTGGGTATGGATAAGCATATTTGGAGTTGGGGTCACTCATCTCTCTGGGCAACGCAACAATTCCCTAGATTATAACGTCAAGACAGGTACAGGTGCTGTGGGTCTTGGCCTTCTGCTTTTATATATAGACCAATGCCAAGGCAGAGAACATACTCGAAAGTGTGGATTATGGACGAGAAAGCTCTAGAGCTGATGGGTACGTACACAACTTGATGATCCCAATATGGAGCTTCTTGGAGGGGACATGGGATGTTGAAGTTGTAGAAAACTTTTTGACAAGTGTCATCTCTTGAGTGGCCTCTGTTTTGTTAGCTACAGTTTGGGAGGAAATGTTAAAAATAATATTTAAGGCTTGAGTTTCAAGCTAGCATGAACCTTAGGAATGATTTGGTGTCCACTTTACAGAATATAATAGGCCCATCCAGAGCAAATCTTGGCCTTTTTGATCCGTTTCACAAATCCAACCAGAAGAGGAGTTAATTCACTCCCCAAGTATCAGCTCTGTCTGTGATGGAGTGATTTTCTTGAAAATCACATCATCTAATAATGCCTCATAGAAAACGACTATGCATATAGCCAGGTGTATAGAAAATGGAATGGTGGGTTGAGTGATGATGATGCTTCTATTGAGTGTTTGAAAAGCATACTCTTAATTATCATGAATTGTGTGTTTACATTTGATTGAATGCTAGAGTCGCATATTGACAAGGTTGTTTAGTTTGTAGTCAAATTTGGTTTGGAATTGAAGTATCCACCACCAAACACCATTGACTTTATAAACCATATCCCAATTGGGATTTGCTTGCCCCATCCCATCCCCTGTGTGGTATTATTGACAACACAACGGTTCCTTTCTATTTCCCAGTTTCATGTTTGTTCACATTCAACTCATCAATCATAGCATGTACCTTGTTTTCTTGGTATTTGTTTGGTAATGATTACATTTTCCACAGCTGAGCTAGGAGTGCTAGTGATGTTAAAGCAGGGATTATAATAATAATAATAATAATAATCATGATAAGGTTTGATTTGTTTTACGGATTGAGGTGGCGGGAAGGAAACAAGAGATGGGGGCGACGCGTAGAGTGGAAGGAGAGGAGACCTCCATGTCAATTTCAATGGTGGGAGGTTGCTGTCAGGACTCAACAGGTGTCTTTGGAATAATATATAGATACTGTGCCAGTCTCTTATTTCAATATTTTCCGAGTGCTACACCTAACTAAACCTGCACACCAGGCAACCGCTGAGAGGGAAACAAGTAAACTATATATACTGATGCATCAACATATCTCTTTCTGATAAGGATACCTACTCTTGTT
The DNA here is from genome assembly GCA_036897365.1 of Geranium brycei. Taxonomy (NCBI): domain Eukaryota; kingdom Viridiplantae; phylum Streptophyta; class Magnoliopsida; order Geraniales; family Geraniaceae; genus Geranium; species Geranium brycei. Next base: position 2,770 of record JAYMTP010005676.1, on the reverse strand, counting down.
TTTCTTATTTAATTTGAAGAGAAGAGACCTATATTAGTATTACCATTAATTAGCATAACTGAAAATATAAATGCAATTATCATAATATTTATTTAATTAGTAATATTGATCATCACAAAAACAAAACAGAAATGAAATCACACGGGCTTGGTGACCATTTTAGCAGCACCAGCTGATCTCGTGTCACCGCCCTGACGATACTGCTGTTGCGGCGGCAGTGCATTATAGTACACCTGCCTCCCAATTCCGTTATCGTACGCGGCCACCTGCGGATGCGTGGTGTAAGCGCCGCCGACAGCACTGGGCCTGGGCGCCTCCGAGTAAGCAGTGACCTTGGGCGGTGGCGCCGTCATCTGCGGCTGTGGCATACTATAAACTTGTGGCTGCTCCCTGTAAACGTGGTCATGACCCATCCTCTGCACGTAGTACCCAGCAGCTTGGTCCATCATTGGCGCGTGATACACACCTCCCTGATGAGTCTGGAGCATGTACATCGCCTGCTGCTGCTGCTGATCCAACTGCTTTTCCGCCCAGAAGCCAGGTGGAGGTGCGGTTGGGGCCATATGGACCGGTGACGGAGGCTGGATTTTTTCTGGAACATAATAGTCAGCTGGCGGGACGAAATTGTCATTGCTCTTCCCACCGATTTGCATCCTCTGCAATTGCCTCTGCATCTGATCATCAGACCTGCTGAACGGGTCGTCTTGACGAAAGCCCGGCGGGGGAGCCATAACCGCCTCCTGATGGGCTATCTCTTGCATTTTGACAGGCGGTGGTGGGGCCATACCCTTGTCGTGGCCGAAGAGGAAATCGACGTTGCTCTTGGGGTCGGGGGAGGAGGAATCGGCTTGATCGGAAAAGAGAAAGAGGCGCATGCGGGCGTGCTTGGCGGTGGCGCGGAAGAGGCGGTCGTACTCGTGCATCAAGTGGTCGAGGTCGTCGTCGTTGGTGACGGAGATGAGGGCGTCCAGGTCCTCCCCCGGGAGCTGGTACTTGAAGGACACGTCGGGGTGGCCACCGGAGAGGGAGGACAGCTTCGAGAGGAGGGAGGAGTAGTTGACGGAGCGGTCCACGGCCAGGATCTTGGTGTGGCCTCCGACGTAAGAGAGCTGGTTGTCGTGGGGGCGGGGGTGGATCTTCCCGCCGTAGCTGCACATGAACTTCACCTTCTGGATCTGGTTCTGCTCCTCCCATGGCGGAGGGTTTTCGAACTCCATCTCTCGAGAGCGAGGGGAAGAGTCACCTGATTCGGGGTAGCTGCCGTAGGAGTAATTCTCCATTGCTATAGCCTATATCCACAGAGAGAGACACGGCTTCAGCTTTATTTATAACCGAGTGGGCTTGGGATGTGATGGGTTACAAGGACTTTAGGGGATGGGTGGGACCATATGTGTACTGATTAAGTGAGAGAAGAATTATATTTTTCATTTTCTTGCGTCGACATCAGGTCACGAGGAAATTTGGAATATCCATACATTTGTAACACCATAACTCCCAAGTAAACCTAAGGAAGAATTTGAGATAGCACTCTTTAGATAATCCAAAAACTCCCATATTATTCACTAAAATTATTTTTCTCACTAGAATCTCTTAATTTGACAATTATCTCATTTAAACTTTTTCCCGTTCCATCCAAAACAGTTAAAATTTAAAGTTAAAAAAACTAAGATACCTTTTTTTATGTTTTAAATTTCCAATTGATACAATTTTAAGACCTCTTTTTCTCTTATCACTTTCTCCAAGTTATTCCAGTGGATGGAACCACCCTAAGACCAAGCTTCGATCTCAAAAATTTTCAGCGTCCTTTAATTTTTTTGCATTCTCGTGAGCATAAGACCTACTGCAGGACACTTCACTGTTGTCATCCTCAAACACGAATCATACCAATTTTTGGGGTGCACAGGTTCTTCGCGAATCACTTGAAAGCATCTCTTTGAGGATGCGTTTTCTACCGGTATCCACACGAGCAAGCCTTGATCGAAGTCTTGACTAAGAACAATCTACTAGAATTGTTCTTCTCAAATTAGATCCAATTTGATGCAAATCAGATCTTGAATTTTTAGATGAGTTACTAATGTTGCGATATCGCATTAAGTTTACAATAAACCAATGCAACATATTTATAGGCTTAGGATTATGATCTTATTTCTTAATAAATCCTTTTATTTTTTGAATTTCCAAACTAAGAAAAATACCCCAAAAATCGTGCTCCCAATTGCCTCTTTCCTTATTGGTTTCAGATTTCAAATCCAAACCGAAATAAGAAGCAATTTCTAGCCGAACTGAGTCACGATCGTGACCCATTTAGTCACGATCGTGACCGTGTCACAATTGTCATATCTAAGGTGACGATTGTCACTCAAGACGATTTTTCCTACTCTTTTCTTCTTTTGTTCTCTCGGGCTTCCGAAGTCCGTTTTGCTTCGAGTCTTGCTTCTTGTGTGTTACCTTGTAGGCTCATAACTCATTGGCAAATCCAACATCTAATTTGGTTCATTCATCATAACTGGCCTCTAGTAAGACATCATGATTACCCAATTATCATGATGATCGGTGATTCGATTTAACCTTTTGTTGTAATTATCATAATCCTTTTGTCACTAGATATCTATGTTTGAGTATAAGGCATAGAGTCGTCATCCTTATTACGTTCAAACCTGTTTCTTAATCTTGAGATGACCTGAGAATGATAACTCCAATTTATCATTGGTGCGGCCGCACACTTCTTCTCAGTTAGTCTCATCAAGTGACCTAAATAGATATCGTTCTC
>JAYMTP010005675.1:0-13055 GCA_036897365.1 Geranium brycei | reverse complement strand
ACTTAAGCGACATTTCCATTAATTTTTACGGATCTGCATAGACAATACAAAAATAAACACGAGTAAGTGAGAGATTTTGTAAAAATGAACTTGAATGAAGGAAAATTTTTACAAAAATACAATAAAAAATGAGTTTATAAAAAAATACAGTGTTGAGAGACTTTTTTCAAATTTTCCAAAAAAAAATGAAAATCTATTACAAGGACGTGTTTAAATATTCGAGTTGCATTGCATCAAATTGTGTGGTCAGAACCCAAATTAGAGGTGTTAAATTTGATTACTCATCCTCATCTATATGACAAAGATGAAGAATTTGAATCCATAATCTTTCCACAAAAAACAAGTGGCTATGCTTCTCCTGATAACACCATCCACCACAACACAATCTCAACCGTCCGATCAGATTCTCCCCCAAATCTCATCCCCAATTTCTCCTCCTCCAAATCTCCCAAATCACTCTTTAGTTCCACATATCTTCACATCACTGTAACAATGGTCGCTCTTCAACAAACTCTAATTTCACTCCAATCCAAAACCCTAATCCGCCGCAACCCGCTCTCCCCCAAACACCGCAGCGTCTCCTTCTCCGCCGTCTCTCGCGGCGGCGGAGGAGGCTTCTTGTGCATGTGCGCCACCGCGGCGAGCAGCTACGCCACCGCGCTCCTCGACGTCGCGGTGGAGAACAACACCGTCGACGCGACCTGCGCGGACGTGGACAAGATCGAGAGGATCATCGCCGCCGACACCGACGTCATCGGCTTCTTCTCGAACCCGACGCTGGACGACGACTCGAAGCAAGCCCTGATCGACGACGTCGCCGCGGCGGCGTCGCTGCAGCCGCACACGGCGAACCTGCTGCGCGTCCTGGTGGACGCGCAGAGGATGGACATCGTCGACGAGGTCGTGAAGGAGTTCGAGCTCGTCCACAACGAGCTCACCGAGACGGAGCTCGCGGTGGTCTCGTCGGTGGTGCCGCTCGAGCCGCAGCACCTGGCGCAGATCGCGAAGCAGGTGCAGAGGCTCACCGGGTCGAGGAACGTGCGGATCAAGTCGGTGATCGACTCGGGCCTCGTGGCCGGGTTCACGGTGCGGTACGGGCTCGGCGGGTCCAAGCTCATAGACATGAGCGTCAAGAAGCAGCTGGAGGAGATCGCTGCCCAGCTTGAACTGAACGATATTGAATTGGCTGTTTGAGTTTTTTCTTGTTTGGATTTTTTTTGTATGAGTGATTATTTAGTCGGCGGGTTCGATTGGAAAACCTATGTTAATGATGTGTATTAGTATTATCAATGCTGGTATCAAGAGACTAATAGGAAAATAAATTCGATGAAAGAATTAATCAAAAATTATAGACGATTGTATTAGTATTTCCAACATTGTCTGTTATTCATCATTTGTTTCGTTGGCAAATGGCACAACTAAATATACACCCGGGAAAGGTTTAGTGGTCTTCGGCTTTTATTTCGCTCGAGGACTCTGGTTTTCGGTCGAATTCGGGAAAATTTCAATTCATGGATGCCTGAATTTGTTCGAGAGTCCTCCCCTTGGTCTCCGGCACCAGCTGTGCGACGAACACAACCGTGAAACCGCATATGCTCGAGAACATGAAGAAAGTCCCTGAACACATAATTACCATAAATGCCATTTACCAAAATAACACAAACAAACACCATAAATATAACAATAACATAACTGCTGAGCTCCAAGCCATGAGGAAGTTGAAGGCATAGGACACGATCCATGACCCCAACCAGCTAACCAATGTCACCAAGCTCCCCGCCGATCCTTTCGTGTTTATCGGAAATATCTGAAACATAAATATACACTTTCAGGGAGTGTTTCGTTTTCGTGCCCGAGCATGATGAAGTTATTAACCTACTAGTACTACCTCGGACATTATAACCCACGGAATGCCTCCCATGCCTAACGAGAAAGATCCCGTATATACCTGATCACCAAAAACATACATCACCTCAAACATACAGAAACATTCTATTACACTAGGATGGATTGAGGTTAGTTTTCGTTACAAGCACGCCGACAAGGGCCAGAATAGGAGAAGCCACCTCCCACAGGTGAACATCCTGCATTCATCATGGAGATGCGCAAGACGGTGTTAGAATAATTAGGAAATATAATTTAGACGATTCTAGTTTAGGGCATGCTGGTTAAGATTCATACTGTGCTTTAGATTATGTCTAGTGCATATATAAAGAGCTCTACTCTTATTGTAATGATCAATTCAATATATCAATATTATTTCTATCACACGACGACAAAGAGAGTTGGATTTAGCCATATTGAAGTAGAAGAAACCTGCAAGAAGAAGGCGGATGCTGCAAGAAAGCAACCCAAGCACGTTCCAGCTGCTGAGACCTGTAATATAAAACACCACAGACCTTAAGCACCGGTCATTTCAATTTGAGGCAATCCCACATCTTCTTACCAGTAGTAACGGTCTTCGCCCAGATTTATCCATCAACAGTGTGCCCAACACTGTCATTGGAACCTGAACAGCGACCATTGCGATACTCCCAACGCTACCTGAAAACCCTGTCAAAGGCCGAGATATGTGCATTAGCTTTTGAATTTTTTTTTGTTGTAACCGATATACACAAGCATTTACAAGGGACATTTGTACCAGCTGATATGAATATGGCACTTGCATAAAATGCGATGCCATTAACTCCGCCAAATTGTTGCAATACCATAAGCCCAACTCCAACCTTGAAATTGTCAAGTGTTCGATACGGGAATTGTACAAGTTAGAATGACACATGCTTAAAATTTATGACTAGGATAAACTTGGCGAACTCACAGTGAGTGATCGTGCATATTTCCATTGGAACAAGTCGAAAAGTCCAGATTCTGAAAGTCGTTCAACATATTCTGTATAATCCTATGTGCAATATAAGAATCTCATTAATCATAGTATGTCAAATAAAGATTAGTATTCGTTATTTATGGTCTAAACATTCATGAAGGCACTATTTACAGTTATCTCAGCTGCTTCTTGAGAAACGTCAGCGTTCTTCCCCCTCAGGCGCTGCAGTGTTGCTTCACACTCTCTCTCGCAACCAATCTTTGCCTGAAAGCAGTGAAATTCATCATCAAAGCCGATTGTCATTATTTTCATTTTTAAAACCATTAAAAGAAATCTTCAGCAAAAATGTTAATAAATTACCAGATATCTAGGAGACTCTGGAATGAAGAATACACCTAAAAGCTGTACAAGACATGGAATAATACCTGAAAGAACGACAAAAAAGCCATTGGCATGGAGCTACTTCGGATTTCAGAGTTCGTCAACGCCACATAAGGGAAGAAAAATTACCAATCAGAGCCAAAGCCCGCCAGGTCATAAAAGCTCCAATGAGATATGTAAGCGATACACCACAGCATATCATCAACTGTCGAATTGAGAGTAGGTGAATAAATGGTGCGCGCATAAAGACAGTTCAAGTTACAAGGCACATGAGCTTTACCTGATGAACTGCGGTAAAGCCTCCACGAAGGTTCTTGGGCGTTATTTCAGCTATGTATACAGGTACCTGGTTTGTTATCAGAAAATATATGTTACGAGACATAATGAGTGATTAGTTGTGAAGCACGAAGCTTAAATAACTACCACGTAAGAAAGAACTCCCATCCCACATCCTATCAACAGCCTTCCGAGGTCAAGCCACCAAGCAGCCTACCAACAAACATAGAACACAAGACATTATATATCGAAACTAGAAAAAATAAACTCATGTGACTCAGAATGTGGTTTCTTATTTCTCAATTTTGGGCCTCTCGCGGTGACTTAAATGTAATAATAGAAATTAACCTTGGCAAAGACTATTAGAAGCCATCCCGTGATGCAGAATAACTGAGAGAAACCCATTGCCTGCTCCGTGCAAAACCGAAGTTAGCAAGATCGAGAGTTATTGATCTATATACTGTTTCCTTCCTTCTTTTTGAAATGTATGAAAATTTACAAATACAATCATAGATAACTTGGGTTGGTGGATAACTTACACCTCTTCGGCCAATGTAATCTGCTATTCTTCCACTTACCACAGCACCTATCATTGCTCCAATAGTCAATATCGAACCAAAAAGCGAGTACTGCAGTAAAGAAAGAAGAGGAGAGCACATTATGTGCAGAAATGTCAAAAGCAAACACAAATGAGATCTGACGAAGCTCAATCAATATTTTAGACTCAAGAATACCAAATAAAATGCTCAAATTCAAGGCAGAATAGCCTTCCTTAAATTGGAAAGCAAATCTTAACTTATTTTCTACCCACATAATCTACTCGGATTAACACGAATGATAGAAGTGTTGTCAACTGAAAAAAGCAAAATAGCAATCAATATAAGCAAAAGAACACACAACTAACTTGAGTTTCAACTCAATCAGCCCCCCTTACTCTATCAAAAGGGTTGATCCAATGCACGAGACTACTACCATTGTTCTAAGTGTCATCTATGCAGCTAAATTGTTCCTTACTTGAACTCATAACCTCAACAAGTCACAAAACAGCAACTTCACTGTATCAACCTGCTACTTAACAAAATACCATTCTAATTAACTTTGTACTAACAGGGGAAAAAAACCCAAATCATTAATAGCAACAAATACTTCAAAATCCCCACAAAAGGGCATGTAAGAATGAAGAAATGTAGTAGTGTATACATCAGCCACAGAGAGGGCAAGGTCCTCCACAATCCCAGATTGAGCAGGTGATGAGTACCCTATCTGCAAATCAACCAAAACCCATATCAGCTCAATCCAGAATCAACCCAAATAGGAGAATCAAGGTGGAGGAACAGAGAAGTTACGGCGGATCCAAAAACATAGGAACCGGAGACGGCGACGAGAGTGGCGAGCAGAAGCTGAGGAGCAATCTGTTCATGTTCATATTCATGTTCATGACTCTGCTTGGAATTGGAGGGCACCAACAGAGGATGGCTTGCTTCTTCTAATCTCTCTCTCCCCATTTCTCAGGAAATGAAATTGATGGGATGCAGAATTGAACAAGATTGAGTGATGGGTTGCGACCATTGATGAGCTCAACGACAAAAGAGGACATATTCAAGGTTCAAAAGCTGTCTTGATTTCTTGTCGTCGACCTCTTTTTTTAATAATATATATTGTCAGAAATGTAGGAGACTGTACATGTGATGTTTATGCCATCGTTCGGAAATTAACTACAGTTAATTTAAGCTGATTTTGGGAGGTTAGTTGGAATTTGTTTGTCTCACTTTATTAAATCTAGCTTGTGTACGGCTTTAACAAAAATTTTATAAAAAAATTATATTATTCCCTGTCTATTTAGGGGTGCTCATATATAACTGAACAGTCTCGAACCGAGTTTAAAACTAATTAAACCATAATAAACCGATTCGATTCGGTTTAAAACCGAAACGAAACGAAACACATTGCTTTGGTTTCGGTTTTTAAAATGAGAATCGATAAAATATCACACTTGATTGAAAATTGATTGATTTGAACGGGTGACTAATTTTAAGTCATGATTAGCTTCCAAGGGATTTATCCAGCAGTAGATCCTTTAGATTCAACGTCAACTATGCTTCAACCTCGGATCATCGACGCGAAACATTAATGATTAGAGCTGTAATTGTCTGTACTTGTAAAAAACTCAAACGTGATGACGGTGTGATAATACGATATGATGTGAATGCTGCCGTTGTCATTAATCAAAAAAGAAATCCAAAAGGAACTCACGTTTTTGGTGCAATCACCCACTCTAACCTTGGAGCTAAGTAGGCTAAACTAACAAATAGAACTTTTGTATGCATAGGAAGTCTAGTTAACTGCACGGATTTTGGCTATTAAAATGAACTTATTAATTGGGCCTAAAAATATAGTTAATAAAAAACAATTCAACTAATAAGTTAAAATCGGTCCAAAATGTGAGAATTTCATGAAAATCGGTTCAAATAATCCAACAAAAACCCAATAAGTTAAATAATAAGTCAAAACGCTCTGCATGTGAGAATTTCTTGAAATTCGATTAATAACAAACTGAATTCTGTCGGTTCGAATTTGATTTTTTTAAAACTGAGTTTAAAACCGAATCGTGAACATTCCTATATCTATTTATGAAAGACACCCAACAGTTGAGCATCATATTTTGTGGATAGAAGAGTTTGACGTAATAGAAGAATTTGAAGTATACAAAAATATAAGAGTTTTATGAATAAATAGAGTTTGATGTAATTTTCTTTTAAAAAATATGGAACTCGATCTAGTGTCCCCTTAGGAATTGGACATAACATCATTAGTTTACGGATCTCCTTTTGGCAACGATTTCGATTTTATCAGTTATTTCACGTATACACAATTATAAATTTATTTTTCAACTTTTATACAATACGTTATTATGATGTGCAATGTAAAACACACGAAAAATTAAATAAAATTGTATTTTACACTAAATTCAAAATATTATACACATAACATATAATCATGCCTTGTAACGGCGAACATACACCTTCGGTTAATTCTTATTCTAAAACGAAGGCAATGACATGGAGCCACAAAAATAGTTGAATTTCCCCATCCTCTCAATGCAAAGGTTAAGAATATAATGTTCGATCATCCTTTTAACACAAGACATTAATGCCGAAGTTGGATCATGGAAGCTTGTATTTCTTTTATGGCCCGATCCTTAGTCTCCGGCACCACCTTCGCCACGAACACAACCGTCAATCCATTCACCAACGAGTATATCAAAAATGTTGCTACATTTACAAACAAAAAAACACCATCACTACTCTTGATTAGATCCATACCATATACATATAGTTAAACAGAAAAACACGAGCAGGCGAGCGAGCGGACAAGTACCAACTGAGCTCCATTCTGCCATGAAATTGAAAGAGTACACAACCACAACACACATTGCAAAGTTTACTACAACCACCAAGCTCCCGGCCGGTCCCCTTATGTTTACCGGAAATATCTGATCGATACAGCTCAAAGATTCAAACACTCGATCATTTAAACAAACAAACAAGTTTTCATGGAAATTCGAATAACTGTATCGATCGATCGTTCAATACCTCTGACATGATGAGCCATGGGATTCCTGCCATGCCAAGCGAGTAGCTCAAATCATAAAACTGATTACAAAATCAATTACTCAGCATAATAAGTATCAGGTCAATCACTATATTTGTAATGTTACTAATACTGGTCCATTCTCGAGAGGAAGTGTCCTAGATATATAAAACCCAAATAAAAAAAATACAAAGAAAGGGAGTTGCATATAAAGACGAGCTACACCCAGCTAACAAGATTGACCTATTAGTCATTGAGCTTGAACACCAGTTAAAAACATTTTAAAGTACTACAATACCCAAGTTAACCAATTTAAAGCAGTTAATAACATTACATAGTATAGGTCGTAAAAGTGAAATTACCAATAAGCCAATGAAGACAAGAATTGGTGTGAGCTCCTTCCCTTGATTGTAGCTCTGCACATAAATATGAACCATAAGAATATTAATGTACCACAAACACCATTCACATAAACTAGACACAGACCCTAAATGCATATCTATTAAGGAGTTGATTGTCTGGAATATTAACCCGCAACAAGAATGATAACCCGATGAGGACGCAACTCGAGCACATTCCAGCAGCAGAGACCTGAAATCACTTTTACACTTCATTTTGTTGACCAACTAAATCATGAATTTAAGTTCGAGTTTAAACCAGTAGGAGTGTTCGTCTTCCACATTTATCCGTTAAGAATAAACCAGTAGCAGTTGCAGGAATCTGCAAAAAGTTATCAAGAACTCAACTATATTATCATCTTTGTAATCCTCTTAAAACTAACTTACCTGAAGGTGGAACTTAATTTACTATGAACTGTAGATGTACCTGAACAATAGCAAGTCCTATACTGCCCACATTGCTCGAAAAATCTGTCAAGAACACAGATGAAACCTCTCATTCTCATGTTAAATCAGTCATCAGCAAAATTATATGTACAGCAAAGCAATGCTAAATACCAGCTGATGCAAAAACAGAACTCGCAAATGCTATAATCGCATTGCACCCTCCGAATTGTGCAAGTAACATGAGGCCAGTTCCTACCTGAAAAATATTTACAGAGCAAAACAAGACTGATGTTAAAGGAAACATGTAGGATACAAACACTTTGGTTTCAGTGTAAGATCCCACAGTGAGTGAATGAGCATATCTCCACTGAAAGACGTCTATAATTATAGATTCTGAGAGCTGCTGAAAAACTGCTGTGTAACTCTGCATAACATTAGTCGTTTGATAAGTTAAAAGTGATGCATTCGTTTTAGAAATCGTATATAAAATTATTCTTATACACAAATGAAAGTGAAACTTCACCATGATTTCAGCAGAAATGTCGGCATTCTTCCCTCTAAAGCGCTTTAGAGCATATTCTAACTCTTTCTCTCGCCCACATTTCGCCTGAAAGGCATGTATTAAGGATTGCAAATAATTATATACGCCATGCTGCATGAATTGAGAAAACAAGGAAGCCATACGCAAAGTAGCATCGGCCAAACTGACGTACCAACCATCTAGGGGACTCTGGAATGAAGAATAAACCAAAAAGTTGCAATATACAAGGAATAGCACCTGACAATATATAGTCAACTGTGATTAAGTGTAAGTTATTACTATTAAACTTGTTCTAAATGAAAGTAGAAAGCTAGAGTTTTGTCTACCAATTAGAGCCAAGAGGTGCCAGTTAAGGACAGTGCCCACAAAGAACATCAGTGAAACGCCACAAACTACCAACAGCTGTACATACACCGTGTAAGTTCATGAATTCTGCTGGTGAATGTAAAATGTACAACTTTACCTGACGAGCTATTGAAAATCGGCCCTGAAGATTAGAAGGTGTAATTTCTGCTAAATATACTGGTATCTGATTGACAAAATGAGACAATAATAACCATCACATATATTTCAGACATAATACTCTTCAAGCGTACGCAATGGAAATATCAATATTACCGCGTACATCAGAAACCCCGTTCCAATCCCAATCGAAAGCATCCCAAGATCCACCCACCAAACACCCTTCCAATATAAAAAAATTACATCAGTGAGATGATAAGTCACACAATTATACAAAAAAGACGGTAAGGGGAAGGAACAAGACCTTTGAGAATGCTACTGCAGACCAGCCAAGAATGAACAATATTTGAGATAACCCCATAGTCTGCATCACAAAACAGGTCATGACAAATACAATTGTGCAATGTTATAAGCATAACGAGGGATCATACACTTCTCCGACCAATGAGATCAGCTATCCTCCCACTAAAAATCGCTCCTGCAATAGCCCCCGGCTGATCCCAGCGAACTGAAAACCGAGTACTGCATATCAAGAAGCACATACATTCATGGTGTTATAACAGATAATAATAAAAAATGGCGTTACATAAAATTGACATAATTAAATATGCTTACTGCTGAAACAGAAAGATTGAGGTCTTCCCTCATACCCAACTCAGCTGGAGAAGAATATCCAACCTGTGAATAATGGATTTATCCATGACTAATGAATTTATATGCTGAACACTGTGTGTGTGTGTGTGTGTGTGAAGCATGTTACTTACAGAACAGCCAAAGGCCATGGCACCACATACAGCAACCAATGTGCTCAAGAAGAGAAGAGGTGTTGCAGAGGCAGAGGAGCTTTTCTGAGCATCATCAGTATGACCAACTCCATTATCACATTCTCCAAGAAGAGGGGAGCTTGTTGTCACTACTTGTTCTTCCATCACTCACTCACACTCTCTCTCAAACACAAACCATTTTCTGGTATGAGATTAACTAGTAATATACATGTGAAGAAAAGTAGCACCTACCACATATTGAGAGTTGGTGGGTGTCACCTTTGAATGTCAGGTGTGACAATGATTTGAGCAAAATCATGTACTGAAGGAAACCCTAGTAGAGAAAGTGGATTTAACTTAACCCATTTCTGGCAATTGTGTTTTGTTGGTCACGTTCTCAAGTCTCAACTGATCAGTTACTTGGTCACGACATATCATGATTCGTCGGTTAGATGTGTTTGTGGCCGGTTAGACATTGACAAAGTTTGCCGGTTAGGCGGCACGGGAATTTAACTTCTTCACGTGCGACCTAGCCGACGAGACATTGATCTGTCCAACACTTAGTGAAATAGACTTCACTTCTTTCGCGCACCTTCTCTCTTTTTTCTCTAGTGTCGCCATCTCGCTTCCATCAGTTGATAATAATCGTTCATATAAAAAAGATCCTCCATCTTCTATTCATAGACATGATAATTTAAATTATTCAAACTAATCATTATACTTGTACTGGCTTCCATTGTTTACCATACGGCACCCATCAATTAACTAACTCTCCGATACCACTTTGTGGATTAAAAGATATAGTCGAATAAATGTATGCAGCTTAATTAAACCCTCTATCATGCAAATCTTCTATAAGTCTATTAAGGGAAAAAATCAACAAGCTAAAACATATAGAAAACAAGAACATAATGATACACACGAAAATAGCATGGAAAAACCTACTCAATATGGGGACAGATAAACTACAGGATCCCGAGCCAACTCAATCTTCACTGTCAATATAATGGGTACAACAAGCTGTTTCTAAATACAATTAGACACACAATATCTCAAGATTAAACAATTTTAGTTCAGTTTCAGCTACAAGAAAGAGAATTTTCACCACATATGTAATACTACAGTTACAAATTCGTATCTGGTTACTGAGAACTCCAAATCTGAATTTCACCGTGCGGTACGAGTCCCGAACAGGCTGATCAAAAATCAGCAACAGATGGCATGCATATGCTCATCTATCTTATTGCCGAAGATGGATCATGGAAGCTTGTATTTCTTCTATCGTGCGGCCCTTAGTCTCCGGCACCACCTTGGCCACAAACACGACCGTCGCGCCATTCACCAACGAGTATACGAAAAATGTCCCTGAATTCAAGTAACCAAAAGAGGACCATCAGTCATTCACACATTCACTATATATAAGGCGAAAACGGGAAAGAAGGGGAGCGGAAAAGCACCAACTGAGCTCCACTCTGCCATGAAATTGTAAGAGTACACAACCACCATGCCCATGGCAAAGTTCACCACAACCACCAGGCTTCCCGCTGCTGCCCTTATGTTTACAGGAAATATCTGACATATATACCAAACTCAGTTTCAGCCAATCCTTCTTTTGTAAAGTTAATACCTATAATGTAACTATAATTAAGGGTCGATGGCCAAATCCTGTTTGCTCGAAAACAAATAACTATATCGCTCGATACCTCTGACATGATGAGCCATGGGATTCCTGACATGCCAAGTGAGTAACTTGCACTGTAAAACTGATTGCAAAATCTACCAGTTAGCATAAATATCAATCAGGTCACTTGCTTATCCAAAAAAATGTATCAGATCAATAGTTGTATTTAAAGTCATTGTTGAGAGGAAGTGTGTGTTGGGGGGAACCAGGCCTTACCAAGGCGGAGTACACCACAAGAAAAGCCCGCATACACATTAAAGCCACATCTGACCTAACAATTACTCTAATGGATCTTGGGTCAATGAGTATATAAACCCTTCTTATACTCCGTAATCTTCCGATGTGGGACCTGAACTCACATGAGGAAATCCTAACGGTGTGGAGATATATGAATCCAAATCAGATAAAAATACAAAGAAAACGAGTTAATATGTAGACAAGCCACATCCGACTAATAATATTTACCTTTTAGTTGTGGAGCCTGGACGTCAGATTTAATAAAATTTAGAGCGCATGAGTTAGAAACTAGTCAATGATGGGAGCTACAAAATCCTAAAGTACTAATACCCAAGTCAACCAATTCCTCCAAGAGACTGGTAAAATTTAAACACAGTTAATAAGATTGGTTTTTGTAACATAGTACAGCTCATAAAAGTGAACTTATAGGAAGAGAGTTGGTTGAATTACCAATAAGCCGATGAACACAAGAATTGGTGTGAGCTCCTTCCCTTGATTGTAGCTCTGTACATAAATACCAAACATAAGAATATTAATGTACCAGAAACATCATTCACAGACCCTATAAATGCATTTCCTATAAGGATTTGGTTATTAACCTGCAACAAGAATGATAACCCAACGAGCAAGCAACTCAAGCACATTCCGGCGGCAGAAACCTGAAATCATTTTATACTTCATTTCCTTCATTTTGATGACCAACTAAATCATAAATTTAAGTTCGAGTTTAAACCATTAGAAGTGTTCGTCTCCCACATTTATCCATTAAGAATAAACCGGTAGCAGTTGCAGGAATCTGCAGAGTTATCAACAACTCAACTATTATCATGCATTGGTGTAACTTAAAAATTATGAACTATTCGTTTTATCAAGAGCATTTTAGTCATTATACACAATTTTGAACACGGGTTGTACCGGGCAACGTAAAGACTGTTCAGCGAAGTGAATTCTTATATTTTCTTGATAACCATTATTAGATCTGAGAATAAGAGAATTGTATTCGATGATATAATTCAGTTTACAAGACCCTATATTTATAGTATTAGGGTTACAAAGAATAGGCAAGAGGCATATATACAGAGTTAGGAAAGAGAGTCTTGGGCCTATGGCCCATATTTTAACACGCCCCCTCAAACTCAAGGTGGATGATTCAAATTGAGTTTGGAAACTAAGGAAGTGAATCGCCTTGGAAGAAGGGGCTTTGTGAAGATATCAGCAGTTTGTTCGTCCGAGGGGACAGTGCGTAGAGTGACAGTGCCCTGCGTCAGATGATGTCTAATGAAGTGACAATCATTCTCGATGTGTTTGGTGCGCTCATGAAAAACATCATTGTGAGCAATTTGAATGGCGCTTCGGTTGTCGCAATGGATAGGAGTGGCTGAGCTGTGAGTAATGCCCATGTCATGAAGTAGACACGAAGCCAGAGGAGCTCAGAGGTAGTGTCAGCAAGAGCACGATATTCGGCCTCTGTGCTGGAGCGGGCAACCGTCGTCTGCTTCTTACTCCTCCAAGA
>JAYMTP010005674.1:0-13055 GCA_036897365.1 Geranium brycei | reverse complement strand
ACCATCTGTAGCTTCAGCTGTCCGGCTTTATGCCGGGTTAGTTGCTATTTAATCAATAAATTCGATTTTCCCTTAAAAAAAAATTTCAACCTCTAAAAGTACCAGGCAGTAACTTCTATTGGAGTACAAAATTATACCGTCTCAACAGTTTATATAAGATTGGAATGAATTACAAGCTAAGTAATTCAACATATTGTCCAAAAGAAGTAAATTTTGAAACCATCGTATCTTTGTCATCTAATAAGACTTCCAGCAGCTCACATAACCTCATTTGCTAAAGAGAAAATGATCTTGAAGATCTAGATTGCATTATCTTTTGTCTTTGACTGGTTATTCCTGAAATAGATAGAAGAAACAGAAAGGTTATCGAAGTTCAAATCAATGTAGGGCTTCAAGAACCATGAACTCGTCAATAAATTAATGTAAATATATGAGCAATTCATTCACATACTCAGCAGATCCAAAACCCGAATATTTTTCTTATAAGTTTGTTGAATAATCCTTATGTTCTAAAATAAGGGTACTGTTTTCTCCAAATTTTCTGTTTCAAAAAGGAAAAGTAGACGCTTATTTTGGAACTGATGATTTAATTATTATACCAGGTGTTGACATCAACATCATACAAAGGGAAAAGTGCAGGAGAACAAATAATGATAGTGAGTAACACTCTATCAATTAACTCAATCAGAAACTAAGAGTTTATTTCTAAAACAAATCAGTCAAGGTAATTTATGTTTAGCTTAGTACTAAATGTGTAAAGTTGTCATACTATAATTCTATTTTCTGACAGAAGAAAATTTCATGACTAAGATTTATCCATCAAATGAACCAATAATCCAAATAAAAATATCCGAATGACTAAAACCAACTTTATACCTTAATATTTTGTTCATGGATTTTCCTCTTATTTTCTTTCTTTCTTTCTTTCTTTCCTTACTATAATTCTGTTTTTTCTGACAGAAGTTAATATCATGATTAAGATTTATCAATCCAAAGAACAATTAATCCAAATAACATTATCTAAATGATCAAAACTACCTTAATATTTTATTCATAGATTTTTTCTGTTATTTTCTTTCCTGGTATTTCTCCAGCAATTTTGATACACAAGAGAACACCTTGCTAAATTTCAAAGTTCGCCTTTTGACGGTAAGCTAATAGAGAAGTTATGTTCTTCTTATATATGTACAGAATATAAATTTTGATGTGTAATCATAATAGGTTCAGTTGATAAATCAGCAAGGGATAATGATGCCACATAACACGGAAGTGCAAAGATACATAGTAATTCCAACAATTCTGACGTAAACATTTAAATGCTTACCAGGACACTTCTATCAATGAATGACATCGAAAGCCTATGCTTATGCTGATGAAATCCCAAAGCGGCTTCGAAGAACATCAATCTTTTTCTCAAGGGACTGTGACAACTCAGACATGGATGTTTTAATCACTGAAAGGAGAAAACAGATTTTCAGAAGCAAACCTATGTGGTAGACGAAATAGAAAAAATGGTTGTATATGCATGTCTGAGTAATGATACGGATGCATGACCTCCAGCAAAGAATATGCACTTATTTACATTGAACGGGTTTTTTTATCAGTTGTTCACATTAAACGGTAATAAGTACTACGAACCCAATTCAATAACTGTTTCTTTAGTAAGGCAGTATAGTCAAATCATTTAAATCAGTTTTATAATTTGAACTAACATACCACGTGATGCATTGACCTGTGCCTCTCCTATGAACTCAGTATATGAATCCTGGAAAAAAATGAAATCATTATATTATACATTTGAAGCAGCCTATGACTGACTGCTAAGAACTAGGGAGAGTTGTGGTTTATCAAAGAAATACCTTCATTGCCTCAAAACTTTCATTGATCTGCTCAGACGTCTTCTTATGCTCCTTTTCTGCTTCATCCATCACTTGCTGGGATGCTTGACTCTGAATCTGTTGAATTTTGAAATAGAACAACAAAAATCATATTCAACAATCAACAACATATAAATCCAAACAATTGGCAATGATGCGACTTTCTTTAACAGAAGAAAAAACAAATAAAACTGCAAGGATATAGAACAAAGGGATCTAGAAGCAGCCAGTAAAGGTCGATGATCCTTCAATATGTAGATGAGATCAACCTGCTTTGAACTTTAAAAATTACAGAGATACCCTCAATCAAAGGTTGAACTGATATACAGAAATTTAAGGTCGATGATCCTTCAAACCTGCTTTGAACTTTAAAAATTACAGAGATACCCTCAATCAAAGGTTGAACTGATATACAGAAATTTAAGTGAAACAATTTGGTAATCTCAGCCTCACTACATCGGTAGCACAGGGGAATATAAAAATAACATTACACAAGGTAACAAGTATGTGACATTAGTTTGAAACTCTATAAAGGATTGTCGTGTTCCATCAAAGCAGTTCAGGTATCTCATGTAATTCTGTTGTGGACAAATAATATTCCCTTTTAGCTCTCATAAATGCAAGGAAAAAGTTTAAGAATCTCCACCTTAACTTCAATATTTTGTGAACATCAATTTTGCCTAGTTAAAAAACTTCTCTCATATGAGATTCATATCCAGAAATAAAAAATGAAGAAACATAACATTCATTTTTCTGTTTTCTCATGAAGCAGACAAGTATGACATGCTTTTGGCAGAAATCAAAATGCATAATAGCTCATCAATGAGAGTGATTATGTCATCCAACCAGATATCTACAACTTCAAATAATCTCCAATTTGTTAGATCCATATTTTCCACAAATTTGCCATAAAATACTCTCAAGTTCCTTTAGGCTAGTTTTCTTAATTTTAGAAGCCAAATCAACACTGAAAATAGGATCTGAGATTGAATCTTCTTTTCCTCTTCTCTCTTACATAATCAGCCGTATTGCTACAAATAAAACCACTTAACCGTGCAAATTCAACCAAGAGTTCAAGCATTTCTTAAATTGCAGGACATAAACAAAAAAAATGAACACATTAACTCGGCAAGTCCAGTATATAGTCATCAAGTGTATAGACGGAGAGAGAACCGCCGTGTATTTGCATAACAAGATACGCTAATTCAATACAAAGCTCAAGCATCTATTCAATTGCAAATCCGATGAACAGATATAAACAAACACATGAAATGGCTGATATATTTTCCGATTCTAGAGAGAGAGAGAGAGGACCTTGAATCGCTTTTGGAGACGAGTGCGAGAGGCTTCAACGTCCTTGAGGATCTCGGAGTGAGAGCGATCGAGATGGCGCTTGAGATCCTCCAACGAGGACGATGCTTGGTTCTTGAGGTCGGAGATCGAGGCTAGTTTTTGCTGAGACGCCGGAGGATGTGGAGGAGGTACTGGAGACGCGAGAAATGAAGAGATCCGAGCGGCTGGCTTCTTCCTCTTAGCGGAGGAGGATGTGGTGCCCTTGGCGAAGGAGAGAATGGAAGCTCTGCCGCCGAACGCGAATGGCTTCATCAGTTCCGGAGAATCTTCCTCCGCCGGCGATTCTTTCGGCGACGGCGACGCCTCCTCAGTATCCGAAATCGCCTTCGAAGACTTGCGACGGCGAGTTGATCTCCTCATCTCTCTCCTCAGATTCAATTTCGTTGGAGAAGAAATGAATCAAATCAATGATCTGGTTTTATTTATAGGGCCGAATTGGCGGGTCTTTTGAAATTTTAGAAGGCCCATTATCAAGCCCGGGCCCAAACCCACCCATCCAGAAACATTCGGGTCGGGTCATTTCCTGACCTCCTCTGGTTGTTGTTATATGTTATCCGTCTCTGTTTCTCGGCAAAAACACGCTCAACGCCAACGGTCAAAATCCCAGTTCTGAGGAGCTATATAAATTTTGGAGAACAGTTCATATTGATGGTAATGTTAATTATATTTTCTTTCAGGGATTTAAGTTAAATCTGTTTTAATTGTTTGCTGATTTCTATATGTTGACGAGTTTAGGGTTTTAACTTTTCAGTTATAAATATTTATTGTTTTGAGCTTTTTTCAACAATATAGTGATTGGTTACTGAGGAAATGGAAGAAGTTGTTTCCATGGAATAAATCCAAATTCCTGTGTTTGTGGCACTGTGTTGATATGGTCCTCAAAGTATAAGCTGAGCGGTTGAAAAATGGTGTCATGAAGTGGAATCGAGTGAAACAGATTTATGACTTTTGTATTGTGGCTAGAGTAAAATTAGGGTTCAGAATCAACTTTTTGTTACTTGACAGCATCTGGAACAAGGCTTTTTTGGATTTGGGACATTGTAGATTGGGGCTTATTTGCATTTTTGTTTTCATATATATTCTTGAGGGATGCAGAAGCTTTTGTGATTTAGTTCTTGATGCATTGATTATTTACTAATCTTAGCTCCTAAAGCAAATGTTAAAATACAGGAGATGGACATAATACATGGGCATATACTAATAGCACAAAACAATATGAGAGCACCACAACTTTACTTAACTTTTGGATTAGACAGTTTTGATAAGTATTTGTGCCATGTGTGGATATTGTGATCTTCCTGATACTCATATGAAGATTTGTAGGTCTCGACTTTTTCTTAACACTTGAACTTGATAAAACATTTCTAATGAGAGAATGGTTCCACTCCAATATATTCTGCTCCCTTTATTTAAAAATAAGAATTCACTTTCCAATTTTGTAAGAATTAAGGATAAGTTATTCAGTGATGGAATCTCCCTTATATTTGCTATGTGCTTTAATAAGCTAAAGGGAGTTAACTTATCTTAAGGATATTAGTGGAACTAACTTACCAAGAGACAATAGGGGCACTCAGTTTGGAATATTTAGAGAAAGTGGACGCTTAATTTGGTGTGGAGGGGGTATACAGTTCCATATACGTTCTTTCTTGTTTCTTGGCCTAGATTTTGATTCACTAGTTGGCTGGCTTTGGTGTCAGGTTCTGATGGTTATAAAAGGATTGTTTAGGAGATATGAAAGATGGAACCCCGTTCATCCAACTTGTGGAGCCTTTTGGGGCATGGGAGTAGGCATTGGGTGTGGTGTTGGATGGGGTCCTGGGTTTGGCCCTGAGGTGATCGGTTACGTTGGCGCTGGCTGTGGTGTTGGATTCAATGTGGGGATCACTCTGGTTGGTTTTGGAATTGGTCTTCCAGCAAATTGCATATTTGAGACCCCATACAATGGTATATGTATTTTTATTCCTTCATATAACTATTATATATGATTATTGACACTTGCGCTCTGCATGTGAGGACGTAACCTATGGATTTAAAGCAAAATGGGAACTAGAAAAAGAACTTGATCGTATTGCCACTGAACATGTAATGAAACATGCTCGCTAGAAAAAAAAACTTGTCATGTTTGATATATGGATATTGCGGTCGGCCTTATGCATTTGTATTTACTTAACTTCATTATCCTTGACTTGATTAGTGCACTATTATTTCAGCAATTGTGGCAACAAAAAGCGGTGCATCATATTTTGCACGATCAAGTGGTCTTCTTTCTATGAAAAATGCCACAGGGGATGGCTTGAATAACCTTGCTCCTCAAATCTCTGGTTTGCAGAGAGAAGCCTGTGGAAAATTCTCTAGCTTTAGTCATAATCACAACTTAGACAGGTTGGTTGATTTGTCTAACATGAAGAGCGTGCTGCATGTCAATGTTGGACGTGTTTGGAAAAACTTAGGAGCATTTGGCGGTCGTTTTTTCCACCCTCGAAAAGGTTTGATTAAACATTCAACTTTCTAGTATTAAAAGAGAAAATCTTAGTTTAGTCTGTTTCTCCATCCACAACATTTTGTGATCCCTTCTGGCTCTACCACTAATGCAATCATCGTTTTTATGAGTTATTGATGTAGTTTAATAACTTTACGGTAGTTTATATAGTAAGACAAAATTCATCCCATATGTTTGTTGAAACTATTTCTTTTCCTTGGTCATGATCTCATTTTCTTCTATTTTGCTTCCTCTGATCAATAACGACATATTTTATGAAATTTGCAGATTTGAAGGATTAGTGTCATGAGAATTGGGACCTAACAGGAACTTAGCCCTCATTTTATTCATGTAAGTTTGTTACTATTTAGAACAAAAATGTATTGGTACAATGAGGACAAAAAAGCAAGAACAGAGGCGGATAGTCAAACTTAAATAATCAATAAGGCGCAACGCACCACTGAGAGAGCTGTTTATCGTTAACTACGGCTGTGTTGGTGGTTTTATCTAAAGTGGCATTCAAATTGACGCAGTTGCGCGTCTTATGCGCCTCCCTGATGTGTCCGAACACGTTTGTGCTGCTCGGGAACTTAGCTCTGACGAACACACTCACCAGCAGCCTGGACCACGCAGTGACCTTCATGGGATGGTCCTGGGGCACCTCCACCTCCATCTCCTTGGTCTCCCCCGGCCCCAACTCAAATGTATCCAGCATCAACTTCTGCCCCACCCTCACCCGCAGGAACTCCCTTGCCCGCGAGTTCACCCACACATCCAGGTAGTCCACAACCGCCGCCATGTTTTTCTCCTCGTTGCTCACGACAATCTTGAGGAAAAATGTGGTATTCATGAACCTGATCTTCTGGGGAAGGTTACTGGACGGTTCGGTCGAATAGGCAGCGTGGAGGGAGTCGAGACGGACGGAGGGAGGCAATGGGGAGTCATGGTGCATCAAGTAGCTGCACAAGAGGCCGAGGATGGTGACAGTGGCTAGGATGAGGTTGTAGATGGCTCTGTTCTCGTGGCCAAGCTCCTCCGAACCCATCGTCTCGTTTAGGCTCTGCCTAAAGGATTCGAATGGATTCGGGTGAGTGGCTGCAGAGGGGGAGGCTGAGGCATTGTTCAGAGAGGGAGGGGTGTCTTATTTATACTATGGGTCTGAGGTTGTGAATCGCTCTTAGTTTTAGCTTCTTCTTCTGTCCGGCTAAATATAGTAATATAATTCACCATCCATAGCTGTACAGGGTGTTGAACGAGTCACCATTTACTAGTCCCTCCAATATATTCGCTAAATATTTAACTTACTGCATTATTATAATTGAGCTTGAATTAAATTTTGAGTTCCAAGTTGGATTTGTTTAGCGAGCAAGCTAAGTTTAAGTTTAAACTCAACGTTTTAAAATTTTTACAGACTTGTGGTTTTAGCTTTTAAGCTCAAATCAAATTTAAGCAAATAAAGTTTTTCTTTTCTCATTGAGTCAAACTTTGACATTGCTAATTATATTCAATTTAATTACAGCCCACATAAATAAATTCGCTTAAATATATTGAGGTAATTTGGCCAGCTAAGCACGTAAAGAATATTAAATATGAATAACAAAATATTTCAAATTTGATATCTCAATGTGATTGATTGGGTGGGACAAATATAAATATTACAAAGAGACTCCATATTGTCACCTTTATATTTCATAAGAAAACAAAATAATTTAAACTCAATAGACCTTATATTCCTTAACAACAGCTAATAAGATAAATCATTTTCACGGTTGACGGATTTATATAACAGTCTAATAGAGTTATACGTACGAGGTAGGTGCAACTCAGTGACGGTTCAATTCTTACCGTAATGAATGTTATTCGATTAAAATGTAGGGACACAAGTCAATTCACATGTAAATATATCTATATTTGTTGACTAAATATATATTACTGAGGACAGTCATGGCAAAAATAAGTCGAGTAATATAAAAGAGTTCTAGTTTTACAGTCCAGTCATGATTTGAATTTTGATTATACGTGAAAGAAATGATATATGTATTTTATTATAAAAAATTAGTAACAGTACCTCTAATAAGAATTTATACACTTTCTTTTAAGAAAACAAAGATTTGTACTTTGAATTATCATGAGTGATCAATAAAAACCCTAGTTTCCGCAAAGTATTATTATTCCTAACAAACAAAACTCTGGTTAGCATATAAAAGATCCCCCGACTAGGCAATGAGTAATTCTATTAGCATAATGTTTAATAAAATATACATATATTAATTAATTGCAGACAACCTTTTCCAACAGTCTCAAATTATTGTACCCAAAGGTGACACTACACCAAATTGGCACAAATTCAACATACATAAAAATGGTACTCTGCCATAAGGGGGCTTATGGTAGCATACCATACACGAAAAGTAAAATCTAAGTATTTTTAAAATACATTATTGTCCCGAATTAAACCCTGAGGTAAACTCGTAGGAGGAGTTCGAGTTCTCCTAAGAGCTTATCAGAATGGAATGCCCACGAATCTGGATGTAAATGCAGTGCACATGAATTAGACTCGATCTTACTATACAAAAACTCAAAATAAACTCGAAAAACCAAAAGACTCAAATTTTACAACATTTTTTATGAAACTCGAAAATTTCAAAACTGACAGAAAATGTCACAATCATGCAAGATAAACAATGAACTATGTGTACACAAAAGGGCACATAAACCCAAGAACTCGTGCAAATAACAAAGTGCAATAAATTTAAGTCATTCTCCTCTCAATCTCAGATCATCAATGCATGTTCTCTACCTATATTGATCTCTGTTCACCTAAAACTTAAAGCTCATATGCTATTAGGTCAACCATCTCTCCACTAATCGTAGGAAACCTAGTACCTTGGGTGAATCTATTTGTATGACTTTATTAGGATTGTAATGTCATGACTTAGGTTAAGGGTAGGACAAAAGATTAGTAAAAAACGGTTAGTAATGCACCAAAACTAAGTCACTTCTCCTCACAATCCCGAGTGCAATGCTCTCTCCCCTACCTTGTTATCCCCAAATTTGTCACCCTCCTCACTTTAAAATCTCTTTCCTTTGCATTTAAAGTTTGGCTCTTGTTTTGGCCTTTTGCAAATGCTTTTCAAAACTCTTTAACGTTCTGATTTCTCTTTCTTTGCTGAAAAAAATTTCTTTTGTAATTTGCTTCGGAGCTTTCCTTTATTTTCCAATTTTTTTTCACCTTTTTTCCATGACCCGAGCTTATATGAATGATTATAAAAATACAAGTTTTGAAAGCATTTTCATGACACCGCATTTTCCCAAAATCAATAACATTGAATCATAAAAAAAGTGCTCCCATTTCCTATATATGTTCTCCAAAATCCATTTTTCAACCCCACACTCAAGAAGAAACCTAAGCATGATGCAAGATATCAAAAATAAATGTGGACAAACAAGAAACGAAAGACACATACGCTTATAATGTTGGGTTCATGCAAAAAGGCTATTTGGCTCAAAAGGGTACAAATGATAATCATGATTCAGGTTGGTTTTTTGGGTCAAGCGTTCCAAAGATAGCATACAAATTATTTTCCCAAGGTAAATTTCCTCCTATTATTTCCCGAATTATGCATTGCTAAACCTAGCCCCTAAGGAGGGAGATAGCATATTTTACGAGGTTATTGAATTGACTGCTAAGCATGAGTGGGTACAGGAAAAGGTAGATGGAGACTCAGATTTGTTCCTAGCCCAACAGAGGAGGCAAATGACTCAGAAGATCTAGCTATAATGGAACATCTCGCGATTATCAGACTGGATCTTCTACGGATCCAAGGTGCCCAACCGGAGGAAACATACTCTCCTCCTGGGGCGTGGGAGAAACAAGTTGGTTCCTCAAAAGGATTGATCTTGAGCAGTAGCCTCACTCAACCGCGTCATTTGGGGAAGTTAGGGATTGAAAAACTCCCGAAAGCCATTGCTCACATGGTAGCATAGACTCAAGGAAGAATCGGGGCAGCAGAGCTTCTCATCAGTTGCCCACGGATGCATTATTGGAGGATGCAAAAATAGACGTTGAAAGAATAGGGGATTGGGAAGAGGTGGACCAAGAGTTCTTCACCCCACGCGTGGGGAAACTCAAGGCCAATCAGGACCTAGGGCCTAAAAACTCAAGGCTCTGGATTTCAAATCGGTTTGGTCAAATTAAATCGGTCTGACCTAGTTACAAGAAATAGGTCTATACTGGTTCAATTTTAACCACTCAAAAACCCTAAAGAAAAACCCCTCTTAAATATATATACTTAATTATGCGAATTGTTCATCCTTTGGTTATCTTTACTCGTTTTTGTTAGATTCAAGTTTTTAGGCCCGAATCAAACGAACAAGTGTGCGTAATATAATAGAAACAAGTTACACGATACAAACAGATTCTAAAGGACTTCAATTTATTGATAATACTCACACAATAAGAGCAATCGTAAATAAATCTTACTACACCTGAAATCGGGTACGAAAGAGTTAAATGAGAGGGAATTGGTTTCTGTCGAGGCACGATAGTCTGTTTTTCTTAATATGTTTACTACCCTATATAGACAACTGTGTCATAGGATACAACGACTAATATAGGCAAAATCGAACTATGTGCAGAGAGTGACCTGAGAGAAATGAAATTGGCAGAGAGATGACGCTAGGGTTTTTCAGCTTTGTTTCGGCTCTAGAGGCAGTTGTAGATTTATATGAAAAGGAGAATTCGAATCCTAGAGGGAAAAGGAAAAAAAAATGACTATTTTATTCGAGTACTAATTTTCTTCGTTGAAAAGACACGACTCTGGTTTATTTCCGAGTTACAAATTAATTCAAAATCTTTGTTAATAATTAATAGGATAATTATGTATTATTATACTCAACTATACATATTTTCAAGTTTAGTACCCAACTTTAATTTTTTTTTACAGATACCCCAATTTTTTTATTTACATTTAAGGTAACTTATGTTAAAAATAGCATCAATAATTTTAAATGTCCAAAATGCCCTCATTGTAACATTTACAAATGACATAAATAAATTTGAAATGACTGCTTTATCCTTAACTGAATGACAAACTAACCATATGATTCAAGGGTACATTTGTCTTTTCAATTAAAAAATAAAAATAATTGAAAATAAGTATTAATTCAAAAAGGGTGAAATTACAATGTTGTCCTAACCGTTCCCTCTATCCCCCAAACCCTAACTATTCCCTTTCTCAACCACCGCCGCTAGAGTCTGATTCCAGCAATGGTGCTGATTCATCCCACATGTACGACTTCGACCTCTTCACCATCACTAACAGAAGCTTCTTCATTGGGTTTGGTCACCGGATGAACCAAGCCAATTTATGGTTAGTTTGTTATTTAGGTGACGATAAAACGATCATTTCAAACTTATCTGTATTATTTGAAAATGTTATATTGAGGACATTTTGGAAATTTAAAAAATAATGATGTTATCTTTAATGGAAGTTACCTTAAGTGTAACAAAAAAAATCAAGGCCCTCAACTTGAAAACTTGTATAATCAAGAATATTTATTTGTAATTATCCCTAATTAATATGGTCCCAAACTTTGTTTTCTATTTTATTTAGGGGCAAAAATACCTTGTCTTTTGTTCTTCGTTCGAGGTTCAAACGAAGAAAGTTTTCAATCACTATATATTGTTTCGCCTCTATTTTCTAAAACTATATGGAGCCGTATTAGCATGTGCCATAACAAGGATATCACAATACAACAATCAATTATCAAAACGAATAAGAACCCAACATTATCAACATAAATAATAAATTAATATATAATTTAATATTACCTCAAAAAGAAGGTTAACAACAACTACACTCAAGTCATATATGCTTGCATATCATAACATGATGTAACAAAATAAAACAAATGGATAATTATACATAAGTACACCCAACCAAATATGTTTTTTTATATTAGTACACTTAATTTTTTTTATCTTGTTAACTCCCCTAATATTTATATCTTTGCACTATTTATAAGCAAGTCCATGACTTCATCCTTGACCAGCTTATACGACGAGCGTGGAGAAGATAAAATTTACTTTTTTGGAGTATGGAAGGCCATTGTTTGCACATGCAAAAATATAGATTTTTGCATGTTGACAAGATAATTGAAAAAAGTTAGTGTACTCATGTTCAAAACCTATTTAATTGGGTGTGCCTAACTGAATTATCCCTGAAAACAAAAAACAAAAACAAAAAATTCCTTATCACATAAATACGTGTTCATTTATTGTTGCGACTGTAGTCGTCATCGGCCAATATATTCGTTTCCATATTGTTGTCTTCGCATAACATGGGCACATCCGCTACCAACTCCCCTTTATTTCCCTCAAACTTCATCTTCAGCTCCATGCACGCGTACTCCCTCGGAAACGACTTCCCGACCACCCACGCGGATCGCGGGGTCTGGAACGAGCTCCTCACGTACACCTTCAACGCGAACCTCTCGAAGTCCATGTTCTTGGCATCCCGCTTCTGCTTCACCTCCATCTTCAGCCCCGCCTCCTTCTCCTCCCCCGTCTCCAGGCTGAAGGGGTCTATGCCCGCGTTCACCAGCGGGCGCAGACCCCTCTTCTCCTCGTTGTACAACGTGCACCTCATCTTATCAAAATACCCTTTCCATTTCGCCTCGTTCTTTATCGTGAGGTGGACCTCCCACACGCTCTCGAGCTGCACCATGGAGCTCGAGAGCGAGGAGATGTTGAATTTGGGGACGGACATGGAGTCCAACCGGACCAAGGGTGGCTCGGGGGAGGAAATGAAGAGCATGACCGCGAAGAAGAGGCAGACGAGGAAGAACTTGGTGCACATGGCGACCTCGGTGATG
The DNA here is from genome assembly GCA_036897365.1 of Geranium brycei. Lineage (NCBI taxonomy): Eukaryota > Viridiplantae > Streptophyta > Magnoliopsida > Geraniales > Geraniaceae > Geranium > Geranium brycei. Next base: position 470 of record JAYMTP010005674.1, on the reverse strand, counting down.
GTCCAGTTCTCGTCGTACTTGGGGACTTCCACGGGCGTCGGGCTTTGGCCTTTTCCCTTGAAGTTATTAACCTTCTTGATCGAATCGGGGTCGGATGTGTGGAGTTTGGAGTATTCTTGTCGCTCAATGGAGGACATGGTTGCTTTCTTCGGACTCATTATTATTTTGTACGACTATTGGGAGATCGGAGGTGGAAACCTTGGAATTTGTTTGATCAACCGAGTTGTTTCTATTGAATTCTCGATTGATCTCTCCGATCAAAGATTTTTTTTTCCTTGATATTTATTTGGGTTTAGAAGAATAATCTCTACTTATATACGATGAGAGAAGTTGGAAAGACATATATAACATCACCTAATATTAACTAATGGTTATTATGATACCATAATATTAATAGTATGTCCAACAAAAATAGCATTTGCATTGGGGGCTTACTAAATATTTATAGTAAACTTGAATCTTCACATCAT
>JAYMTP010005673.1:0-13055 GCA_036897365.1 Geranium brycei | reverse complement strand
AAGGTAAGGTATTTAAGGTAAGGTATTTAAGGTAAGGTATTTAAGGTAAGGTATTTAAGGTAAGGTATTTAAGGTAAGGTATTTAAGGTAAGGTATTTAAGGTAAGGTATTTAAGGTAAGGTATTTATTGCGAAGAAGTAGTTTGCTTGGTCTTCTTTGTAACCTGCTCTCTCCCATCTCCAATCACTTCTCTCTATCGGCAGCTGTTAGGGAGAGACAAGAAACCATAGTCCTATCTGACTTAGCACGTCGTACCTAAGAAAAGTCTTTCTTAGCACTTCGTACCTAAGGAAAAGAGAATGGAAACCAATCCTATCTTCGGAAACTCTCATAAATAGGGATTTATGACTCGACTAAAAGGAGAGGAAAGACCTTATCTTGTCATGTTATGTTGCATTTGACTGTGTTTTAAAGTAAAGACCGGATTGATTAGCGGTAGAAGGTGACTAGTAAGAATAATAAGGTAACGAAGCAAGGTAGGTTAGAAAACAAAGACAGTTGATAGGTTTCTTCCCTAGGGACGTAGTGACTCGAGTGACTTTAAAGAGGAGGTTTAACAACACACACTTTGACCTGGGTTTAACAACAACACTAGCGCACTTAGCTTTGACCTAGGTTCTAAAGACCTATCGCACTTATGACCACCATGGGATAAAAACCGAGGACACACAAGAAAGAGCATTTACATTTATGAGCTAGGTGTATTAACGCTTGGGCCCCAGTCCTAGGTCTTTTAGGGGATTTTCTCCATGGTAACCAATTGCTCTGGGTTATGTTATGGAATATCAGAGTTCAGAAATAGCGTATAGAATCATGAAATAGCGTATGCGTATATAGAGTCTTATCTTTGGATGAAATAGCTACTCTAATATAGAGTCTTATCTATGGCAGTTGTTCCATCCCATCCTCATAGTTGTTCCTTCCCCGCAAATAGCAAATCAAGGGTTTGGCTAGCTAGTTCGAGTCTCCCTCATTAGAGAAATGAATCCCAAGCTAAGATAAACAAGGGTTAGTTATCCCAACCCAAGGGTTATTGTTTGACCTCGGGAATGAATTCTTAAGCTTATTGTTATAGCGTAATAGCGTATATAATCAATGAAATGGCTTCTCTAAGTCGAGCAACTGCATCTGCGAAGTAGTTGTTCTATCCTCTCTTTCTGAGTCACTCTGCCCCTCTTTCCGAGGAACTTCTAAGAGAAATCAATCCCGAGTAAGAAAGACTCAATATCAATTGATTCTTTTAAGATAAAAGGGGGGACAACTCCCTTACTTAATTAAATAGGGCCTTAAACTCTAAGTGCCGGGGGAAGAGCGAAGCTCTATCTTCAGCTTAGATAAAATATGCTTTTGCTCTATCTTTTGCTCTATCTGAAGCTCGTAAGAGGTACCCAGTTACTCGAGTTAGAGGTATTTCGCACTCAAAAGAGGAGAGGCCTGGCCGCTGCAAGTCTAGATGGATTACTTATTAAGGATAGCTGCTTTTCGACTAAGGTGCATTTTGCTTTGGAGAAAGGAAGGCCAAAAGCGAAGTCTTCTAGCAAATTCGAGTGGACCTCTGGTGGCGTCTTTTCATGCACGTAGTTGCCGCCGTCCCGGATCCCGGAGAAAAGCTAGACGAAGGAGAAGAGCAAAAGTGAGAAAGAAAAAAGAGAAATGAAATGACGAGTGAAACCTCCACCTATGAGGTAGAGCCAATTCTTACGTTCCGGGATTTCTGTCTAACTAGTGTCTGAGAGTAAGCAAGCTACCTTCATCTTCATTTCACAGATTTGTGGTAGAGTCAATAACATGCTCTGGGTCGGGAATCTTTGCTCTTCTCTTTTGCATTTCCGCTGCCTGCGTTCTTTTTCGTGTCCGTCCGTATCGCAAAGCTGGTCGACGCCAGCTGTAATGGTTTCAAATAGGCCTAATCAAGCTTTTTTCGATAAAGCAAACGTCGGTCAGATTCACCCTTTGAATTAGCCGATCTTACAAGATCGATCGGGCGGGCTGGTTGGGAAGGGGTGATTAGCGGAGAAAAGAATTGCTGAGAGATAGATTCTACTATTTGGTATTTGGCCAGGACGAATGAGTGGCCGTTTTGTCTTTTTTTTGCATAAATAAAAAGCAGCCGGCCGGTGTTATTTATATATATATTTCTAATCCAGTGCATTTATTCCGACCTTTTTTGAAAAGCGCTGAAAGCGAGTAGATGAAAGAAGATAATTGATTGGTCCAAGCTATACCACACTTTTTCCTTATGACTCACTTATAACTCCTTTTCTTTTCGACAACAGATGCGGATCGGATTCAATAGCTGCTGCCGACTCTCCCGCTAAAAGAAAAGACTCGGGCTATCCATCGATAAGGAAAAATCCACCTCCTCACTACTGGGGATACCGATAGTAGTAGGGGAGAAAGAGAAAGACAACGAAGTGGGATGATTTTTTTATGTTATTCAAAGAGGAACTCAAAGTCTAGTTTGACTTCAGCCATGGTGGACAGGAGAAGCAAAGAAGAGTGAAGGCGAAGTGCACCTGAGCTAGAAGCATTACACCACCTAGCAACGCTTGAGGAACAAAGAATATGATAACTTGACTAACATGATGGTATCTCGGTGTGGAAGAGCTGGTCCTCGATATGGAAAGGTGGGCCGATTCTTTATGCCTTCTCGCCTGCCTTGAAGATGAACCAGCCACCATCACCACTCGTGGTTCACGTCTTTCGAAGAACTATCGCTCTGGCGAATTCCAAGTAAGATACGAATGAATCCTAGGGCACAATGGAATGAGAAGGCTTGGAACTATACTGATTTGCAGTAATGCAAAAAATAGAATAAAGAATAGGATTTGGTGGTACTTGAATTGATACTCATCATGCGAATTGGAGAGCATGCCCCTCAGGGTACTCCTTTATTAGAAGTGATTTCAAGATGTCAACATCCATTTTTGATTCAACAGCGGAAAAACATCAAACATCTCATGCTTCACTCATCCTAATGTGAAGGTATGATCATCCTAGTGGTTACTAAAATCAAGCTAGATCACAAGGTTCATCTGCAGAGATTTTCTAAAGATACAAATCTAAAGGAAAATGCGTAGGATGCCCGCTAAGGTATTTCCATTCCTGGCGATTAGCCGAGTTGGAAGACCAGAAAAAGCTGAATCGGGTCAAATCGTTTAAAGCAAAGATTCCGTTGGTGTTCCATAAGCCCTATTCAGTCCTATTTTATTCACTCTTAATAACCTACCTACCAGACCAAGGGAATAAGGTAAATCCAGTTTGATCGACCTTACCAAGAAAAGAAAAAAGTATTTCCTCTACAATACAACACAACGCGGAAAACTGCTTTTGCCCTACTTTGGAGCCCCGGAAGCGGGGGGAAAGCAGCTACTTGAAGTTTAAGAAAAGGTTTCGCCTCTACTTAGGGGAAAGGGTTTACCCGCTACGCCCTGGAAAAGCAGTGAAACTTCTAAAGCTTATTAGCACAGAAAAAAGGCTTTGAATACCCTGGGAATCACCAATCCCTCTATCTAAGCTATCGTTAGAAACTACATTCATCAGTTGTCCAAGGAGGCAAACATGGAATGGAGATAGAAAGATTCAGTGGGTCTATCCCTGTGGATCGGTATATGCAACTATAGTTGAGTTGAGTTGGTTGATTCAATCCACAACACCCCCAACCAGAGGGGAAAAGTGCAAAAAGAAAAGGAATCGAAAGCGAAAGTATGAATATCATAAAGCAGCAGCTGCTCCCCTAGCCTTATAAAGAGCTAGTCCCGAAGTAGCAACAGAGCTCTTCTTCCCTATTAGTCTATTCACTATGGATGATATCTACTCTTTGCTGTATAAGTCTTTCTAATTCCTCTTCTCTTAATAAGCCTAGCAGCTTTCTTTTCTTCACTGGGAAATATCCATAGGAATAAGAAGATCTATATTCCCTCTACAACGGGAAAGCCACGGAAAAGCCGTTTCACCACCGAAGCGAACTACCTTAGGCCAATGGGAAATGCCAGAGTAGAGCGCAAAAGAAAGGGATTTGAAATCGGGACTAATCAAATCAAATATGAACCTCTATAACGAGATTGAAATGGCATTAGCTGCTCTTTCTATTCCATCAAAGATCCAAGCGGGGGAGTCTGTAAGAAAAATACCGCTTACGCCGACATAACATATGTTACTTCCACTTCCTTTAGGAGATGTTTTTAAGGGACCAAAGAGATTGGTCAAATTGATCCTTTTTCATTTCCATGCCATGACCAGAGTTCACAGTCGATTCTCTAAAAGGAAAAGCAAAGAGCGGTAATGCTGACGAAGGGTATTTTGTTTTCGCTCCTTACGTCGTGAAGGCATAAGCCTTTATTTAGTGTTCTATTTATACCTGCGTATTGAGGTCAATTTCACCAGTTTCCGTTGCTAACTAAATGATGACGCACCCCTTCCTCGCTTTAGCGCCGGCGCCAACAACTGGATAGAACTTTCCTCCCCATCTTTCTGGTATCTAGCGAAATGGCAGCTGGATTCCCTAGTTCCAATGTTCTTTTCACTGTACTTGAGTCTTTCCCCCTTACTCTACTCTGGCTATAGAGCAGAGCCATCTAAATGCCATCATGAAGCGTCAGACTGAGGATAGTCCTCGACTACCTTCTTATTTACTTGTTGAGCACTACTGGGCAAATACTTTTTTTATATGATTAGACCTATGGTATGGGACTGACTAGCTTCCCTCGATAAGCTTGGGGTTAGGCATTCTTAGGCAATAGACCACACATCAGCGATAAGGGGCAGCGGTCAGCGAATTGAAAATCAAGAGACAGTTGACCAACAAGAATTGCATAAGTAATAAAGTAAGTAAATCAAAATAAAGTACGTAAGAAGTAATATCGTATGTAAGGACATTTTACCCTGTTAGGGAATAGTCCAAAAACTTATTTTTGGTTTGATTGATTCATAAGACCGCTAGACGCTCTCTCTTTTGCTTTGGGATAAAAGGCTGGCTTCGAGAGAACCACACGTGCAAGTTTCCCTGCATGTGGCTCGTCCGTGATAACTTCTTTGGATTTGCGTGAACTAGCGGACCGATCACTAAGTGGGGATGCTCCCTCCAGCATGAGCGAACCCTTTCGGAACTGGTTAAGAATGGGCGCAACTATCCCAGCCCGGATCCAGCCAGGTTCTATTGATCATGTCCCCTTCCCAACAGTTGTACCTTGTCTTGGGGCGTCTTTGGCTTGACGAGAGAAAGCTCGCCGGATCCAAAATTCTTGATATTCCCGTCCCGGTCATACTCCGGTGCCGTCCACAGAAGAGGAAATCGCAATGCATCTTGCTCAGCAGGCATAGCTTGGAGTGAGAGTGTAGCGGGGGTAAGGTCAGGAAAGTGGCCGCCAGAGAGGAAGCCAAACCGGCCTATTCAGCGTAAGCACAGCTAAGCTAATATGCGCCGGAGAAAGCCAGGTGCCGTAGGTAAGCTCTATTTGGCCCGGAGCATTGATTCCCCATAACGAATAGGCTAGCTCTATCTCTCAATAGGGTTGGTAGTGGCCTGTGCTCGAGAAGGTCCCTCAGTTCCTCGGCAGCACCTCGAGGTGCATTTAGTTGTCTTACATGAGACTCGGGATATTCCCCACTCCATGGCATGAGACCTTTCGCTCATCCATTCCGCCCGCCCGTCCAGACGCTAAGCCCTTTCTCATTATCATCTACCGCCCTTTCTTTCCTCCCAGCTATTCACGCATGAAGATCGTCGTATGTATGCTCGACTTGGGTTGCCGGTGCTATAATAGGTAGAAGTACATTATGGCAGGATCAGTCACCCGGGCAAACAACCCTCCTCCAAGAAGAATTGTGCTATGCCCCCCCGATCCCTATAGAGCGAAAGAGCTGCCTGGTGATCCCTAGGTTGCAGCACGTCCGGTCGTGAACTCCTCGCGCTGCTGCCGCCGTTTCTAGGACCGACCGACGCCTCACCTGCACAGGTACCTACGTAGTGTAGTGTCGGTCGCACATTCAACATAGCGTTCGGACTCATGTGCCTTCCAGAACCAGGGGTCTTCGAGCCTGCTGCGTACGATTAGCCAGCCTTGCGGCGGCAAAAGGATTCTACGTCCCCCCATGCTACGGTTCCCTGCGGTCCAAACCCGGTGCCGCATTAGGTTAGGGAGCTGGACGATAATAGCTCCTCCGCATCCCAAAGCGCGCTGCCCTCCTAGGCGCGCAACACTAAGTAATCCAAGCCAACCCACATTACTGACTAACGGTGGATAATCATATTTCTTAGAGGTACTAAATACAACTCCATGAATGAGCAAAATGAAGGTAGCATTCATTATAAAGATCTCCGGGGAAACCGCTAAAAAAAGATTGAACATGTGAGAGGATCCGAACGAATTCTGCTTTCATTTCCCCCGTATGGAGCACTGAGTTACTTACGTTACGGTCTTCAGCAGGCAGGCTGCACTCTAGGCGGCTAGGAAGGCTCGCTAGACCATCAGCCAGACCAAGAATGAATGTGTAATGATGGTTATTCCACACCAGGCTCAATAAAGAATTGAATGTGGAAAGGGGATCCTAAATAAAAAAGGAGTCCATGACCCCTTTTTAGAGCGTATAAGGGGAGGTCGAATTCCAAACCTTTTCTCTCGAGTATACCCATTACCAAAAAATGGACGTCACTTTGGGACACATGCGGATAGCCCCCCCCGCTTGGCTAAAAGTAAGCCAAAAGAGCTCAAACTCTTTCCACTTAGAAATTCTTTGATAAGAAAAGACGCCACTCTACGAGGGTCGGGTCGAGTCTTTGCGAGTTCATCCCAAACAAAGCGAACTCCTTCCGGTCGGGAAGATGCAGATAAAAGGCCAATAGCCTGCCTGATGTAAGCTTCTACGGCATAAGCTTTAGATCTATCAACGAATAATATACATTTCATAATCAAAACCAATTTTGTTTCAATCTTTTTCTTCGTCCGTAAATAAATGACGAACCCAGATGATAGGACAGGGCTCAAGCTTCGGTCATACTAGATTACGAGGCTTACCGAACTACCTTTGCCCTAACTCAGAGAGAGAAGGCCGCTCAAGCAGAATCCGAATACGACTTTCGCTAAACAAGAGCTCTTGACTGCTAAGCTGATCACAACTTCACATTCAACAACAGCAAGAAGACGACTCTCAGTATGCTGACCACGGACTGACTATAGCACCAACAGCTAGCTTGCTTTCACTTGGTATCGGATCTTTTCTCAATGATGAATTTGCCCTTCGACGGGTACTCCTACTACTTATAGTTAGTCTACCTACGTCATTCTTTCTTTATCTTTCATAAGTCAATTTCCCACGGTCAAGCCTAGTGGAGCTCCTAGTCCGACAAGACTAGCTTTGACCAAGAACAAGGCTTCAAAGAAGCTTTCTTCACTTTGACGATCCGTGGATGCGTAGTTTGAAAGTCTTTCCACCTGAACCTTTTTTCATTAGAAATGGCAGCTCTACCTGCTCGACCTGAAAGGTGACAGTTACATCTATTGGACCAGACGGAAATACAAGCTCGGTTCGACGTATTCTTTTGCTTGAATTCGACTAGATCCCTTCCCGCCTAGTAGTTCTCACTGGTACTGGTAGGCTACCGGCCCTAACTATTTTGATGGGGAGCCGCTGGTGGTATGGGCTATTTATTGTACTATTTAGCGTTTGATATGACCTTTTAGAAGATATATTGATAATCATGATTCCTTAATGATTCCTCCGGCTTTCCCTTCGTTTGTTGATTTCAATTTATGAATGTGCTCTGCTTGTCTCAGTTCTGTGTAAAAAAAAGGTGATTCAATCCACTAGTGCAACTGAAGGAATTACCTGTCATCTTCCTTTTGATCAAGGACTAAAAAACTTAGGATTGATAAGGTAAAGAACTAAGACCAGGACTTTCTTTGAGTTGTTTATTTTGGAGCTGGCAAGAGAGCTTTAGGGATGTTCCAAAGAACGTGAAGCGGGCCAGAGCTAGAGAACTAAAGGTTATTAGGGTTTTCTTCCTTGACAGGAGATCCCTTTCTAGTCGTTTTCGCTCTGGTAAAACAAACTACTTGTAGGAATGCTAGGAGCTAGAAGGAGAGTTCGTATACGCCCATAGGCAGATGTGCAACAACTAATTCACTGGCTTTCTAATCATAATGTTATTACGGTCAGAATCAGAATCAGAAACCAAAGACTCAGCTTTTAGCTTCTTTTTGGCATCTTGTTGCTTCGGAAGGGGAGTCAAAATCTCGTCCTTTCCCTCTCCCTTAACCGTGAGTCCGGACAGGAAGAAAGAATTCACTACAGAGTACAGAAACTGAACATTTCATTTATTTTATTATATTCTATCTTTAGTTACAGTCCGCTCTAGAAAGTCACTGATAGCTTCTTCTCGCGATGAGACAGAGTACACTGATATCGATGAGAGGTATAGAATTACAGCTTATTAGAGAAAGGGGTGAGATGTAGAACCTGTACTAGATTGAAAGAATCAATGGCAATAGAATTCCTGCTCAGGTGAAATGTAACTTAAGGCACTTGTTGATGCGCTACTACTATCAGTTCTACTTTAGCAGTTAGGATTTATTTGACTTAGCAGCCTTAGCTTTAGACTAGCCCTTCTGGAAAGAGATTCAATAGCACCGGTCAAAGAGCTAGCAATGACTTTCTTCCCACCCGGAGTGATGGTTAGGCCACGGCCAAGAGAACCCTTCTGATACCGTCAGATGCGTTTTACAGCCTGGAGATGTACGATGGTGAAAGCGTGCATGAACTGACAAACTTGATTGAAAGCATAGCTGATGTCAGGTCTGGTGAGAGTGAGGTACTGAAGGGCGCCAACAATGCTACGAGATTCTGTTGCATCAGAGAGCTTTGAGCCAGACGCAAGGGGTGTGGGACATGGCTTGGAGTCTTGCATATGAGTGCAAGTAAGCAAGGTGTATTTAGTCTGAGTCAAGACTAGAGAAGTCGATGTACGTTTGGCTTCGATTCCCAAGAAAGAAATTCTGATCACCAATATCTTTCATGGACGTACCCAGTCGCTGAATGAAAGAAAGGAAAGGAGACGAGAGGAGACTGAGGCAGGACGGCTTAAAAAGATCCTGCTGCGAACTGCTCTGTGGCTGGACAGGAGAGAGGTCAACAGCGGTTTTTTTCTCTCCATCAACGAGCTTCTTTATGAAGTAATGCCCTTCATATATATGAATATAGTAAGATCTATAATGATAAATGAAAAGGAATGAGTATAATGACTATAAAGAGCAGCTGTTTGATCTTTGGGGTTGGCCAGTCCTCATGGTAACCGTGGTGGATCTAAGGGGGTCGTTAGTATTTGAGTAGATTAGGCTTGGTAAGCTATGCAAAACCTGAATAAAGGAATTTTCATGCCCGGACATTGCCCTATGGCCCACTCGCTGACATGGGACCTACTCGCTTCTTTTCCTATCGCTTTTCCTACTCGCTGATAGGAAGAGAGGAAGACTGACTGGTTTGGGCTAAGAAAGACTTCTTCCTATGGTTTATAGAAGGATCAGCTTCTCTTCTCTTGTCTCTCAGGAAGGGTTATCAGCCTGGAAAGTAACTTATAGTGGGAATAGAGGAAAGGTGGGTGAGCGGTCTTTTATCCCAACAACGGTAAGCGGATAGGCTAACTAAAGCACCGGTAAGACCACACCAATACCGCTTCCTGTCTTAGTCCTTTCACAACCGATTCTGTGCTGCTCAACCCGCTCGGTCTTTGACCGCTTTCTGATCGCTGGTCAATGAAAACCCTAGACCCAACGCTCTATCCTTTACTGGCTGGTTGCCCCACAGGTTTGGAACCCTCCTTGCTCTTTTCTTTATTGTTGGATGGGGAAGAACAAAGAAAGTTAGACTGTCTCTGCCGCACCGTAGGGCTTTCAGGTAGAGCTGCCATTTCTATTGGCCTGTCCTGTGCCAGTCAAGGTAAGGAGTTGAAAAGGGCATTCATCCGTCGGATTAGTCTAACTCGGTAAATGCATGGATGAATGTTCTCAATATGAGTTCTTTCTTTCAAATATGAAAAAAGGGTGAGTTGGGATTAGAAGAAAGTCTCCGTAGGTCCGCTACTCCCCCTTTCGTTCAATCTGAACTATGCCATGCTTAACAGACAATGGATTATGATTATCGGTCTATTTTCCGATCTTTATTTTTCATTCATTCCATTTCATAACTTGAATGAATTGTCCGAAGCCCTCCCCTTTGTTTAAGTCTGACTTCCCTTCGCTTCGGACCGGAGCGGATACATATCATTAGGGTTTTCTTTTTATTGACTTCTCTCTTAGTCCGCAAGCGGGTAAGTGAGCGAATAAGTTCCAGACGATCATTGCATAAGAGCCGAGGGACCAGTGCAGGCCCTTCAGTTCCAGTTTTCAGTTCACATGTTAGGGTATAAAGCTATCTAAAGGAGCGTTAGAATCCAAACTCCTTACAGGGATCAGATCAGTCCAGTAAGTAGGCCCAACTCCAGGCTCTTTCATTCACCTTGAAAACCGAGCTTTTAGAATAGAATGCTTCGCTAACCGAACCGAGACAGGCATCAGATGCTACAGCAGGGGTGAATGTACCAGAATGAGAGGTATAGGTTGCAAAGAGGGGTCTGACCTTCATTCCTTAGTCTACTGTCTATCTTGCTCTTACTAGAAGGATCTCTTAGGACCAACCCTCGACTAGGTCACGGCACATGAGAAACTAACCCCATCAAACCTATGCTACTTCGTCCTGGTAATCTGTCACCACTTTTGTCCTAAGCGACAAGTAGCTATATACGGGCACTGGTAAACACACAATGCAGTTCATACACTCATGTCTGAGGTCAAGGCTGGCCATTTTGAATTCGTCCATACTTGTTCCAAGTAAGTAAGTCAACTACCTTGCGTCAGGCCTATCTTATGCACATTACAGTAAGGAAGGAAGCTTCAGAGCTGTAAAAGCTTAATAAGCACATCTCCAGTAGTACACTTAGCTTACACCTTATTTCAACTTTCACATGAAGCACATTTTGACGAAAAAGTCTTTATTTATATTAACATAGCATTAAGTAGACAACATTTTACACTAGGGGGTTTACCATACATGCAAACATAACAAATAACACCAAACAAAGCTAGTTAGCATAGATAGGAGTCTATCTCCAGTAGGCACCGGAATAGATCTACACTAAAAAAAGACAAAGAACACCAGACATGAAAACAAATGTCTCCAGACACTTATTTCATTGAAACCTTATCAAACTAAAAAGAGTCGACGGACTCTTCTATTCTAGTCTCTCCGGTTGCGGGTGAGATCATGCACAATGAGGTATTTATGTTCTTGGAGGAGGGCCCGTTTCCTGTCTTCCAGAGCGCTAATGCGGTCCCGGATCCGTTGCATGGCTGCAGCCACAAGCGCTGGATCGATGGGAGGCAGGTGCTCCCAAAAGGCATCCAGGGTTTGCTGCCGTCGGTATCGATGTTTTGAATTGATTGATCTATTCCACCAACCAAACTCAAAAACGCATTCCTTCCTCCATTCACTAGCAATTAGCCCATTGGGCAGTCTTTACCCTTGCTCTTTGGTCCCCAAAAGCTACTGAAAGTCCTAATCGAAGAGCCATATATTCCCGAGGAGACAAACAACCAACTAGCTTATATCCTTAACTGCAAAACTGCTCCGAGTGGTTAGCGAACTATTGAAGTAGATAAGTTCCAGTCCGCATTGAGGAGACAACAAAAAGCAAGCAAGGTGAAGCAGAAGCAGCAGCTCTAACCCATTTTACCTTGGGGACAAAAACAAGCTCCAAAGAGAAGTCCCGAGAAGTACTTCTCTTAGCCATTTTATAGTTGTTATTCCCCTCCTTCCTCACTACGCTTTGCTTGACTTGAGTTGGGAAGAGTCATATTCCTATTTCCCCGTAATGCTTGTATTCCCTTACTTAACGGAAGGAACGGTTCCCCTACTCGCTTGCTAATGGACTATGGCCGGAACGAAGGCACGAACGAATAGAAGAACTCAGAATAAGAATTACATAAGTTCGGAGATAGATAGTCTCGCGCAGGAGTTGGTGATAAATCAAACTCCATAGCCTTTCCTTGTAATGCATATGTAATAAATAACATAATCAGATACGTGCGTCGCTAAGACTAGCTGTTTTGCTGTTGAACGGAGAGTAGTGGATGGGACAAGGGTAGACCCTGGCCCACCTCGTGCCTAACTAACATATTCAGTCTAGGTTCGGGGGGATAAAAGAGAAAGATAGAGCCAGTAGTAGTTTCTTCTCATAGCCCTTGCTAAGAGAATGTTCCCTTCACTTTAGACTTCGTATATGAATCCCTCTCATTGCCACCCGCGTCCAACCGGCTCGCTCGCCCCTAGTCAGCTAGTGGTCCGCTAGTCCTAACAGTTCTCTGTTCTTTAGTGGGAACGGCTCAGCTAAGGCATAAGGCTCCTACTGCTATTGGCTTATCCTCACCTGCCCAGGGGATGCTTCAATTGGATCTGTTGAGGAGGCACACGGATAGTATTTACTCTATGTGGAACCTCTGATTGTGTTACTGATCCTGTTCCCGGGGAGTGAATTCTTGTACTCTTCAACATCTGACGGAGGATCCACTGCGTCGTATAAAACAGAAATGATATTCAGATCAAATGAGTAGCTTGGAAAGAATCGAACTTCTACATTGGTTTGTTCTTGTTGTAAGCAAACCCCTAAAACGTTTGCATGACCACTTGTGGCAATACTTGATGAGTAGGGTGGAGCCCTTTGTCCAGCTCTTCACTGAACCCTCGTTTTGCTCGGTAGTAGGCCGGGGAAAATGATGGGTGTAGATCGGGTAGGGGTCGGGGTATGGGATGGGTCTGTCGTCCTCCTCATTATAGTCCGCCTAGAATCCATAGCATTTCGTCGGAATACATCCTGTCTTTTCACCGCTCCGTGGGTAGTCCTATGCATAGTCAGTACTATAGCCCCAATCATGGACCGGTATGAAAAGTTCTTAATGTTAGCTGAGTCCCCGGTTCTCCAATGGATTGGCCCGCAATAATACCTACAGCTTCCCCCAATTCAACCA